>CAUYRT010028471.1:0-20836 GCA_963574885.1 Lepilemur ruficaudatus
ATTAGCCGGGCATGGTGGCACATGCCTGTAGTCTCTGCTACTCGGGAGGCTGAGGCAGAAGGATTGCTTGAGCCCAGGAGTTTGAGGTTGCTGTGAGCTAGGCTGATGCCACGGCACTCTAGCCCGGGCAACAGAGTGAGACTCTGTCTCAAAAAAAAAATATATTTTTATCACTTTATTGTAAATTCCACAAGAATAGGGACTATACTTTGTTAACTGCTGAATCCCTGGTACCTTGACTTGAGCCTAGCACAGAGTGGGTATCCTACTCTGGTTAAATGAATAAGTGGAAAAACTGGTACCACTGGCCACTAATGCATGGTACCACCAATAATAAATACAAAAAATGGAAAAATGTTAATAATATGGTATCTGGCCCCAAGCCTAAGACTCATCTCCCTTTGTTTAAATGGGAGATACCAAGGTTACAGAGGTGTTAGGACTCTGAAATGAGAATTTCTCTTTAATTAAAAGGATTGAAAGAGGGTGAAATAGGCAGACCGCTGCACGCGAGTGAACTCCACTTCTACAGGACCAGCTTTGTGGACCTACAGAGAAACAGCGTGGGACACTGGACACCAGTGGAAAACAGAGGTGAGTCGGAAAATTTCTCGCGAAGTACAGAGAGTCTGACGGGTGCCTTAGGGAGGGAGCCCGGCTCCCGCTCTGGCCAGCTGGCCAGTGGCTATGCCAGGGCATTCTGACTCCCAGGAGGACTATCCTTCCCCCACCGTGCCCCACACCCACACAAGCAGGGAAGTGGCTGAAGTCTGCGGGAAACAGTGGTGTAGTCAGACGGGCTAGGCGGAGAAAAGAGCGGGGGAAAAAATTTTGAACTCTCCTGTGTGCTCCTCTATTTGGGGAGGTCCCTAACCGAGCAGGTGCTTCCCAGTTCCGCAGGAGTGAGTGCGGAGAGGCCTTCTCATGTCGGGAGGCTTCCAAGACTAGGACAGGGAGTGTACACCTTGGAGGAGACCCTGCCAACTCGCTGAGGTTTTGGCAGACTCTGGATAGACAGAGCAAACGTGCTACCCTGCAGCTGAACAGTGGGGTCTCAGCGGGTCAGGCAGCTGTGGGCTCGGAGTGTGGTTAGGAAGCTGTGCTGCTTGCAGACCTTAAGTGCAGACGCTAAATAGGGGATGGGATGCCTCCCCTAGCCTGGAAACACTGCAGGCTGCTCTGATAGTGATCACAGCCCCTCTACCAGTCCTAAACTGGTCGAGCAGGTCCGGCAATGGAAAGAGGTTGGGGGAAGAAAAGAAAAGGTCAGAGTCTATCTAAATTCCCGCAGCTCCCATTCTTGCGGCTCCAGTTTGGTGTTTGAAGGGGAGGTTAGGGGTACCTGGTGACAGCCAGCCATGGCTGACGTGCCAGGCTGGTCTCGGATCCTTGCCCTCCCTACCCAGCTGTCTTCCTTCTGAGCCAGGAGAACAGAAATCAGCTTGTCAGGGTGGAATGGCAAGGGAGGTTGCTTCTCTACTTGTGACCTGGGGAGTCAGCACCACCCACCCTCTCCTGTGACTGGGGCCTGGTGCTTCACGCAGAAGGGACTGACACCACCCCTGGGCAGAGCTAAGAAAGAGGCCATTCATCCTGAAACCTGGTCACCAGACTGGTTCATCCGCTTCGCTGCCTCTTCCCTGCTGGAGTGTGCCTACATAGTAGTAGGGGACTTCAGCACTCCACTCAATGAACTGGACAGATCCTCCAAACAGAAAATGAGCAAAGAATTAATGGACTTAAACAGAGCTCTTGAACAAAAAGATCTGACAGATCTCTACAGAACATTCCACCCAAATAAAGCTGAACTTACATTCTACCCAGCAGCCCATGGAACCTTTTCCAAAATTGACCACATACTAGCCCATATCAGATCTCAACAAATTCAAAAAAATAGAAATTATATCGTGTGTCTTCTCTGACCATAGAAGTATAAAACTAGAGTTCAATTCCTGTAGACACTCTCACCACTGCACAAAGTCATGGAAACTAAATAATTTATTACTGAAAAACTCTCCGGTGAAGGAGGAAATTGAGGGGGATATCAAGAGTTTCTTTGAACTAAATGATAACGGAGACACAAGTTACCAAAACCTGTGGGATACAGCAAAAGCATACATAAGAGGAAAACTGATAGCCATAAATGCTTACATCCAAAAAACAGAAAGCTTAGATATTGACATCCTAATGAATAAACTCAAGGAATTCGAAGAGGAAGAGCTAAGCAATCCCATTCCTAATAGAAGAAAAGAAATAACAAAGATCAAAGCAGAACTAAATGAAATTGAGAACAAAAGAATAATACAGAAGATCAACAAAACCAGAAGCTGGTTCTTCGAAAAGATAAACAAAATTGATACCCCTCTGGCTAGACTGACAAGAACTCAAAGGGAAAGGACTCTAATAAACTCAATTGGAACGAAAAAGGGGAGGCCACAATAGACAACAAAGAAATAAAAAACATTATCTTTGATTAGTATAAAAATCTGTATGCTCTAGGCCGGGCGTGGTGGCTCACGTTTGTAATCCTAGCACTCTGGGAGGCTGAGGCAGGTGGATCGCTCAAGGTCAGGAGTTCAAAACCAGCCTAAGCAAGAGCGAGACCCTGTCTCTACTATAAATAGAAAGAAATTAATTGGCTAACTAGAAATATATATAGAAAAAATTAGCCGGGCATGGTAGTGAATGCCTGTAGTCCCAGCCACTTGGGAGGCTGAGGCAGAAGGATCACTTGAGCCCAGGAGTTTGAGGTTGCTGTGAGCTAGGCTGATGCCACAGCACTCACTCTAGCCTGGGCAGCAGAGTGAGACTCCATCTCAAAAAAAAAAAACTGTATGCCAAAAACCTACATAATGAGGAGGTAATGGACAGATTCCTGGAAACATACAACCTTCCTCAGTTCACCCAGGAGGTAACAGAACTCCTAAATAGACCAATCTCAAGCTCAGAAATTGGGGCAGTAATTAAGAACCTCCCAAAGCAGAAAAGCCTGGGACCTGATGGCTTCACATCAGAGTTTTACCAAACATACAAAAAAGAACTCATACCTATTCTTCAGAATTTATTCCACAACATTGAGAAGGATGGAATACTTCCAAATTCATTCTACAGAGGGAACATCACTTTAATTCCAAAACCAGGAAAGGACCCAACAAAAAAAGAAAATTACAGACCAATATCCCTCATGAATATAGATGCAAAAATCCTCATTCAGAATATTTTTAATGTGCAAATTCAATTATGAAGCCATGGCAACAAAAAGATAAAAGGTAAAGTTTTATCATTAATTTGAAATGTCTTGTTTTGAAAAAAGTTTGGTAGTAAAATCAAGGTTAAATGAAATATCATGAAGTTGTGCAATTAGGTTCATAATGAGGTGCCGCAGGGATCAGTGCTAGAACAGGTGTTCAATATATTTATTAATGACTTAGAAGAGTTGTGAATAATATAGAAGCACATTCAGATGACTTCAAAGGTATTTATAGCAATCAAAACGGGTGAATGACTGCTTTTCTTGACCCATTCAAGAGCAATTATTTAACATATTACAGCAAATAATCAACAAGAGCAAATTAATCTGAAGTAGGTAGAATTGCCCAAGTTTTCCTAATATGGTAATAGCTACTAAAATAGTTGTTGCCTTTCAGGCAAGAGTGGGCATATTTAAGAAGACATCTATCCAGTAAACAGCTCTTCATGAAAAAAAGGATACTCAAAAAAGTTTGGAATAAAAAATAATGCAAGAGAATAATTATGCAAATCAATAAATATTGCTGAAAATGCTTACACACCAGACACCTTGCTCTATTGAATGACACTGTTGGGGAAGGGTGTGGTTCTCCAACCATATGTGGGATTATCTGGTGTCTTATGTGGTGCTTTTCTAAATAGTTTCCCATTATGATACATTCCTCTCCAATATCCATTCACTGGAGTTCCCAGATGCCTCTCAGGTAGGAATAAAACTCACAGGGGCATCCTCTTCTCACCTCTGCTTTGTTCTATTCTAAAGGATTTCACTGATATTAGCTTTACATGTTAATCCTCCCAAATTAAAGATTTCAAGGCTTTAGAAAAATTAAAAGAAATTTTCACAAGAAAGATAACATAACACTATTCAATAATAGCATGAATTATATCTTCTGCTTATCCCAAGGTTATTTAATTATTGTGCATACTAGAAAAACTTAAATGTAGCATCTTTTCAGTTTTAATTCATTCATTAAAAAATATTTTCTGAATGCCTATTTTATCTAAGACACAGGAGTAACTAAGAAAATGAAAAGGACAAATGAAACTTGGAGCCTGCCCTGACAGAAGTTAGAAACCCCTGTCTCCCTTGTCATGAACTAAGCATTTGTCAACCCTAGACCATATAAATTACATAAATATGTCATCAGTTTCATCACAAATTTGAAATATATTAAAATTGATAAGAATAAGAACTATTTCTATAAGAATGTATAATAATATTTTAAAAACAAAGCCACCATTTTCTGCTACCATTTATCTTCTGTGCCAGGGCAAGAATATGTTGACCCATGGCACAAACTTTCCCATTTGAAAAATAAATTAAATACTTCTCCAAATTTCAGAGAAAATGAAAAGATTTCTAGGCTGTTTGGGACTAAGAATGTAGGCCAATGTAGTTAAGGTAAAGCCTAATACTAATAGGAACATCAACTTATCTCCAATTCAGCTTTACAAAATAACCAATCAGTAAAGAGCAGGGAGACAGTAGGGAGATAGGTTTTGTCAAGCATCTCTACTCTCTATATATGTCCACCTGCAAATTTCAGATGTGAACATCTAGAATATTATACTCATGGTTCCATAATTCATAGACTTTCAGAATCTCAGTGTTAAATGGGACCTTAGACTTTAAGCATTGCTTGAGTTATAAATTTTCTTTACATCATGGGACATCACCACCAGAGATTTTAAAAAACAAAAAACAAAAGAAAATAATAATACAAACAAACAAAAACTCATTAATATAATGAAGCCAAAAACTTATAGTAAAAGGCAAACTCTGGGCAATTAAGTAAACAATGGGCCTCAAACATATTTACTAACAAGATTTACTAGAAAGTCTGTAATTGTCTCTCTAAAAAATAAAATTCACAATTTGGAGAATATTGTATCTGAGGTGTGACAGTTATGTCAATTTTTCCTCCTAGACTTTTCAGTGTCTGTGGGTTACTGGGCAGTGTGATTTAAGTAAAATTTTAGCAAGAGAAAACAAGTGGTGAATGATAATTCATTAACAGATGGCCAAGTGTAAATAGTCTATCAATCATGCTGGTATTTTTAAGCATCAGCAAATTTAATCCCATCTCTAGGGGAGTAAACTCATACTTTTAGGTATGTAGTACATCATATTTATTTTTATTTTTAAAGAACATTTTGGAATGTTTCTTGATTATAAAATACTGAAATTATTTTCCCCATTAGGTTTTCTTAGGCAGGCAGAAAGTAATTAGGCCCCTAACACAAATCAGAGCATTTTAAAAGAACAAAATAGTGTTTATAAAAATAAGAACATTTCCAAATCTTTACTCTAGATAAAGAGATTTGTCATGGTGAAACTAAAAAATCTGAATCAGGTCTAAAATTATGAAAGAGCACATAAGAGTGATCTAGAGTTTCATACTGATTCACACAGAGAAGTCAGACCTACTTTTTTGTTTGAAACTGAATCCATAATGATTAAAGAAATTTAATGGGCTTTCACTGAATTTCAGTTTTTAAATGTCAGGCAATTACTATGAAATGACTTCTCTTTTACTTGCATAAATCCATTGTATATTATATTCCTACTCTGACTCAAGTGAATGATACAAGTTAGTCTGATAAAATATTTTTATCACCCTATATTACAATAGAAAACAGCCATCTTATCCAGACCACCCAGCATTAGCCTCTATAAGCTCCCTTTAGTGAAGTAAGGTGACACTGATTTTAGCATACAAACAGGCTCTTCAAGGTCAAACAGTAAGTTAAGGGGAGGAAAAGTATCCTGAATGAGTATTAATTCTCTTCTATTCCATGGCTTCAGGATCTTGAAATACTCTGCACTTCACAAGAAGTTATGTGGCATTTGAAGTCACCGAAACCAAGAGAAATTTCCCCAAATGGAATAGTCAAGAAAAGTGAGCACTATACAGAGAATAAAAAACTTGAGATTTCAGGGCACCCTCATGCATGACAATGAGAGTTATAAAAGTAAAAAGCAAACAAAAAGATTTCACCTACTGTATATATCGTGTTTATTTCCCAGGTTTTTTGATGCGTATGATGGGAACATACAGGCTGATGACATTCCTTTACTCTACAAAGAAAAGTTACCCTGTTTTATAACTCATAAGTCTTTTATAAATACAAAGAATGCATTTTAGTTGTTATTCAACTATTTGGAGAAAGAATTGCCAATGGAGTTAAGTCACAATACTGTACCATTGAGCTATACATGAAGCATGCTTATTGCTGTTAGTCATTACTTACTAAGCTTCAAATAGGAACTGGGATTTTAAATATTTCAGAAAGAATTTCTCCCAATTTCTCTCTCTCTTGTCATTGTAGCTCTTTCAATTTGACCATACCAATGATAATCCCTGAGCAATATCCCAAAACATACACAAAAGCATTTCCTTCAATAACAGGTTAAATTTTCTCCTGTTCTCAATTTCTTAAACTAATCATAGTTTATCCAAACTCTTCCAACTGGTCAATTCTGCCATAAAGCTACATTTAAAACCATCTTCCATATTGCAGATTAATTTTGACCAACCAATGGATGAAATTTTGTGCAGTCTTGTTAACAGTGTCTCAGGGTAGGCACTTGTGTAGGTACCAGCTTTGTAAGAAGTGTGTAGAAAGGACAGAAGCTCTGGGCACACACTCACTGATAGACGCTAGAGTGAGTTGTGAATAGAGACAACTTGATAGGGCATCAAGGAAGTCAAACTGTAAATGGTGACAGCAGATTATCCAGTGCCTGGGTGAGGCAGTAGCATCCAAAGAGATTGTTAGCCCCAAAGTGTCTCCTCCATAGATCATGGAACCTGAAATTCCTAAACATTAGATTCATTCCTTACCAAAGACAATGTCTATAAGACAAACTATTTTAGTTGAAAGTATCATATTTGAAACAGAGAGTACATTATAGAGTAGTCTACAATAACTATCAGTGCCCAGTGGTTCTGGCCACAGGACAAGTAAGTTCCAATAAAGTAGAAAAAAAATCTAAGTATTTACAATCTGAAGTGTTCAGAGGGTCAAGCAGGTGCTGGGCATAAAAAAAATAAAACAAAATAAAATAAAATAAAAAAACACGCAAGTGCTAATGTCAGTTGACCGTCAGCCTCGATGTCCGCCAAACAATAGAAAGTAGTGTAAACTGAGGTAAGCCCTTATCCCATCTAAAAGAGATAACTACCACTGAGCTCCAGAGAACTGTACCCAAACAGGGATATAGGTCTGCATCTTCCAGATTTTCTAGAATCTCAATGTTTTGGGGATATCTCTAATTTCAAATGTTAGACACTAATTCAATTTTTTGTGTAACATTCTATGGGTCAACACTGTTCTGGATAAATAAAAAATAGCTGAGGGCGAGATTTGGCCAACTGGTTGGCAATTTTCTACCTAGAACATGGAGAGAGAGAAGGGAGTTTCAATTGGGATAGGGATGAGTTCTAGACTGTCTATTAAGAAATCCCATAAGGATGCTAGATAGCATTTTTCCTAAGAGAAAGGATAGTGATGTAGAGTCTATATATAAAAACCTAAATGTAGTAAACTACTTGTTATGGACAGTATATACCCTTTTTAGAAAACATAGACTATTTGGATAAAGAATTTCTTTTAATTTTTTTTATTTTTTGACTTTATTTCTTCTTACCCTGTCTTGTGCAAGAAAGGATTTAAGACAACATAACAAAATTTTCTATAGTATAAATGAAAAATAAACTATGAAGGAAAGACGTAGAAGAAATGATGTCAGTAAAAATGAGATAAAATACACCAAATGCATGTTGAAAACAGTCAAAAGAATAAAAATCTCAGCCATTAATTTATAAAATTGATTATTATTTGCATGGGGAGGGGGAAGAGGTGTTCGTTATTTTGCAAAGTCCATTTGCTTTTTTAAAATTACAATTTGGTCTTTGGTGTGGATAAATATATCTGGCTCATAACTAATAAAGTAATAAACACTGTGTATAAAAATAAAGGAGCATTATTACATATTTTGGCTGTCTAGAGTCTACATTTCCATATTTAAAAGTTTTATTTTTGAAAGATGTCTTTGTGAGTCAAAATAGAGGGCAGAACAGGTCCCTTCCTACTTAGGATTTTAATACTCCCTTGGCTGAAAGGGAAAGATTTTTCAATAATAAGAAAAGGCACTGTGAGTTACAGAAGCATCAGTCTGATAAGGCCATATACAGGATATATTACCAGCAATATTCCAACCTAATATGCCGGAATTGTACAGCTCTTTTTAAAAAGCCACATTAATAAAAAGGAAGCACTTCCACCAAGACAAATTGATTGTTGTTTGCTGTTATTCTAAAGGAGAGAAAAAAAATTAGAGATGATGCAGTATCAGCAGTGGTAGGTATTAGTGTATTCTTGTTTAATTTCAACCCCAAATCCAGACTGTTAAATACAGTTTGGAAAGGCTCAGCTTTCAGAGTATCAGAGGATGTGCAGCCCACATGTAATGAAGAAACACTCCTGTAAATCTGTGAATGAGCATCATGCATTCTGATGAACCAAGCATAGATGCTGAAATTAGCATAGATGCAAAAAACTCTCCCTCTTTACGCAGCATCCCTTAATACAAGAGATAAGCTACAGCCACAGAGACCAGATCTCCACATTTAATTTGTTTGATAAATATTTATTGTCTACTTGATATGCTAAACTTGGGAAAAAATTATTCCAATGAACCCCCAGTTACTTCTTGCCAACTAAGTAGTCTTTATCTGGATAGCTTCAAAAATAGCAGAGTCAGTTCACCACTGCACCATAATAGAATTACAATATCAGCTACAGTTTATTAACACTATTATTTAATTTTATTTTATGATAATAATAAATAAACTTGTTACCCCAAATCATTAACAACAACAATAAAATGTCACCAGACATCTAAACACCTTTTCCTTAACCATCTCCACTACTAAACCTACAGTCTTCCATAAAGAAAATCCACCTTGAAGTAACAACCTTGGAGCCAACTATAAAAGACAATGTAAATTTTCATAGAACGGTCTCCTTACTGATAATTAAAACCACCACATGTATCAAAAAGATCTTCAATGGCAAGGAAGGAAACAAAAAACTGTGTGCTTTCTAATCTCCAGTTAAGCAGATAATTTAATTCATTGAATGCTTTCTTCATTCTACCCCAGTATTCCAGCTAAATATTTGTGAGTATACTGTCTCCAACACTACAAATATACTATCTTAAGGGTAGTAAATACAGCTCTAAGGACAAGAAGACAGGAATTAGAATCTAACATCAACTCTAACTGTCAATTACACACGTGTGTACATTTATCCTTCAGAAGCACATCTCTAAAATTGAGAAAGCATGTATTGCTCTCATATCTCTCAAGCAAGGATTTTCAAAGTGTGAACTTCAAACTAGCATCATCTAAGAATTTGTTAGGAATCCAAATTCTCATGTCCCAACCCAGATGTGCTAAATCGGAAACTCTGAGGGTGGGGCCCAAAAATCTCTGTTTCTACATAATGGGAATGCTGATGCATGGCAAAGTTTGAAAATAATTGCTCCAAAAATAAGGAATGATATAAAATGTTCAGACTTCTAGTAATAAATTTAAATAGTAAACTATAGCTTATTAGTTACAATTCCAAAATTGATACAATGTTTCAAATTAGAAAAGATATGAAGTACTACTCAAGCTCATGGTTGTTACTTACACTTAATTATGATTAAAGGGAGCCAGTCTCTCTCTCTATCTCTCTCTCTCTCTCTCTCTCTCTCTCTCCCGCCCCATCCCCCTCCTCCACCAGTATGTCTGTATGTAGCCTGTAAATGAATGTGGAAGATTCAATGTAAACACTCTCTACCTGCAATCATAAAAAAAATGAAAATAAAAATTACCTACAGGGAAAATAATGCAAAAATTCATTTCTAGTTTGTATTTCTCACACAGAGAATACTCCATTTCCAAACAACTGCCATGGGGGCATAACCTTTTATTAAAACTGGTTCATGGTAAACTGACTGCATATGTCAAAAAGAAGATCTGTACTATCCAGAGAAATAATCCATTTAGTGTTCAAGGTTTTATAGTAAAGGCTGCCAAATAACAGAATGTATTACATATTTTCACCAGTGAACTAAGCTATAATAAATTCATCATTCTCAAATCAAGATAATTCATTTATAACCCATTCAAAACTTATTCATAATATAACTAATCATAAATCATGTTAAATATAAAATGTGTTTTTCACATAATTTCACAAAGTCAGATAAACTGATTTGTCAATAGGCTTTCACAATACCGTTATTGTGACACATACTAACATACACACCAAAGATTATAACCAATAATGTTGGTGATATTGGTGATATTTAGCATTAGTGGCTAAAGAGGCAGTAATAATTTTATATCTACAAAGTCCCAATAGGCCTCTCAGATATGAGGCTTGGGCAAAATCACTTATCAATTTAAGCTAGGTGAATCTGTAATCAATGACCAGAGCTCTGCTTTAACTGCAGTGTCTCATAGGAATCAAGTTGAGAGTTATCAGCTATAGAGGAAAATATTAACTGTTGCTTTTATCTGTTTGTTTCATCAACTAGAATAGAAATAAATATTACTAATTTTATTTTATAAATATTTAACATATTTTTTCACTAGGCATTATATAATATGTAAGAAAACTAAAATAATCACAATCGAAAGTCCTATGACATTAACAAAGCTCAGGAAAATGGCATTTTCCCAGTGATGATGAATAAAATTTAAGTGCTGATTTCAGTGATTTGAGTATGACTGTCATTTGTCTAAAATATACTTATTTTAATTTAGTGAGAATGAGCCCTGAAAAAATACTTCATTCTCCAACATCTCAGGGTCTTTTAAAAAATGAATCATGGCCAGGTGCAGTGGCTCATACCTGTAATCCTAGCACTCTGGGAGGCTGAGGCGGGCGGATCATTTGAGCTCAGGAATTTGAGACCAGCCTGAGCAAGAGCGAGACTCCATCTCCACTAAAAATAGAAAGAAATTAGCTGGACAACTAAAAATACATATATAGAAAAAATTAGCCGGGCATAGTGGCACATGGCTGTCATCGTAGCTACCTGGGAGGCTGAGGCAGGAAGATTGCTTGAGCCCAAGAGTTTGAGGTTGCTGTGAGCTAGGCTGATGCCATGGCATTCTTGCCCGGGCAACAGAGTGAGTGAGACTTTGTCTCAAAAAAAAAAAAAAAAAAAAGAATCATTAGCAATTGACGTTCTTTCCAAATATTTTTAGTGCCCCAAAGCCTAAAAGTGTATCATGGAACAAATTTATGTCATTCTTCAAAATTACATCTATGGATTTTAAACATTTTGTTGCTGGACTATAAGATTTGTCTTCAGACTATGTCAATATCTGCACTTATAAAAAATTTAGAGAAAGATTAACCAAATTGAACTAGATAGAATAGAATCTAGAGTGGAGTTGTATCATAAACACATGTAACTTACACAACCTCAATTATATTATATAATTTGAGAAGAAAGCCACAATATGAAAGATTTGTCTGCCAATTTGTATGGCTTGGCTAGAAATGAAATGGAAAATGTTAACCTGCTGTGCTCTCATGAGCTCAGAGATCCTACATAAGCCCCAGCATCTGAGCAAATAGCCTTTTTGAGGGTGATTATGGTATTTAAATATATGTCTCTTCATATATCATGACCCCTGAAAGAAAGCCAACTACTTCTGATACTCAGCTAGAGGAAAATAGCTATAGAACTTACTGAGACATAGTATGTAGATCTCCAATATACCTTTTTTAAGAGTAATTTTAACTATACTTTAATTTTGGAACCTAACCTCTGAATAGAATGTATTCTTTTCTGTAGCAGTGTCTTTCATAGCTAACAAAATAAAATGTCTTTCAGTGTAAAAGATATTGCAAAAAGTGAAGAAATATTGATTTTATTATGTATCTTTAATGAGAGGTTTCATGACAGGTTAAACTAGTGAAGAATCTCTGAAATTGCTATAGAATGACACATGGACAAATAAAACAAACAAAGCCATTTGTAAGAATACAACAAAGTTGTATTCTCAGGTTCCATTTCAAAGAAAATATCCATACCAGCAATTTATTCAACATTGTTAGCCACTAGACAAATATATGCCAACTAAACTATACATTCAAAGTGTGGTTAAGAGACTGATAATGGGGCCAAACCTTACAAGATCTGTATACACTGGTATGAATGTATCTTTGTCAAAAAATTGTTAACAATGAAACACTGTGGGCCTTGCTAGATGGTTTAGCTAGACAGTTATCTAGGAAGGTATCTAGGGAACAGATAATGACAGCCAAGTTGGGAAGCTAATCATGCACTGTTGTGAGGATTTCTAATTTTGTTTTTGTCTCCTTCTTCGATTATGGAGCAGAAGCCTCTGTAGTAGAATTTTCCAATGGATTCCCTTAGTCCTCTTGATACAATTATAGCACATATTTTCTGCCTGACAATTCAAGCTAGTAAACACTAAATATTCATTTCTATTTATGTTTTTACTTTCTTGTGAACAAATGTATAATCATTTTCTTCTAGATGCACTTCATATATTTATATTTAGATTTTAACTCACTATAAATAACATTAGGTATACTTACTCATTTATTATGTGCCATATGTTTAATGCTAATGAAAATAATAATTCAGTACATAAATAATACAAGGATTCTAAAGCTTTGCTTGACTGAAGAGAGACCAGACTTATACCCCACTAATCACCTTCACTTATATAAAATGAGCATCATGATTCTGGGATTTAAACTACATGTCTTAAATCATTCCCTTCTCTAGTCCTGACCTTACATTAAAATGATGAAGAGTAGACTATCCATTACTTCCAGGAAATGACCACTCCCACAGTCAGAGATATGGTCTGATCCTCTGCATCCCCCCAAAAACAATCAGACTTCATAGTACTCCCCAACATCTGACTTATAACATTTTTATAACTAAAAATAACATAGAGTGGGGAGTACTAAGAACCCTATCCAGGTACAGCTTGTACCAAGTTCAGTCAAGTTCTTTTTTAATCTTTCCTCAGGACCTAATCTCATTTTTTTATAATATAAGTGTAACAAATAATAAACATTTCCTCTACCCTATGACTTAGAGATATTATTCCACTCAGTAGGGAAGAAGTTGAGATAGTGATCAGAAACTTTATAATTATATACATATATATATACACACACACACATGCACACACATCACAAAGAACTTGAGTTGAGTCATTCACATTCATTACCCCATATCACTACTGCCCCATGTTTTTCCTCAGATGTCCTCCATCCAGTAAATGATATTAACCAGTTGCTCAAACTCAAAACTTGGGAGTCATTTTTGACTTCTTCTCTCTTCATCATCTCCTATATTTAATTAACCTTTAAGTCTCCTAAAATTCACATTTAAGCTTGTGATGGTTAATTTTATGTGTCTACCTGATTGGTGACTGGATGCCCAGATACTTGGTTACATATTATTCTGGTTGTTTCGGTGAGGATATTTTTGGATGAGATAAACATTCAAATTCACTCTAGCTAAATGGCTTTTATCCAAAAGACAGGTAATAACAAATGCTAGCAAGGATGTGAAGAAAGGGGAACCCTCATACACTGCTGATGCGAATGTAAACTAGTACAGACAATAGGGATAGCAATATGGACAGTCCTCAAAAAACTAAAAATAGAACTATGATATGATCCAGCAATCCCACTACTAGGTATATGTCCAAAGGAAAGGAAATCAGTTTACTGGAGGGATATCTGCACTCCCATGTTTATTGCAATTATTCATGATAATCAATCTTTGGAGTCAACCTAAATGTCCAAAAAATGTCTGTCCAACAGAATCTAAATATCTGTCCAACAGAAAATGTACCAAATTTTATTTATCCATTCATATACACAATGGACTATTATTCAGCCATAGAAAAGAATGAAATCCTGTCATTTGCAACAACATGGATGGAACTAGAGGACATTATGCTAAGTGAAATAGGCCAGACACAGAAAGACAAATTTCACATGTTCTCATTCATGTGTGGGAGCTAAAAATTAAAACAGTGGAACTCATGGACATAGAGAGTGGAATGATGGTTTCCAGAGGCCAGAAAGGGAGTGAGAGATAAAGGGGGGATGGTTAATGACTACAAAAATGCAGTTAGATAGAATAAGATCTAGCATATGATAGTAAAAGAAGGTGACAGTAGTCAACAATAATTTATTATATATTTTTAAATAACTAAAAAAGTGGAATTGGAATGTTCCTAACACAAAGAAATGATAAATACTTGAGGTGATGGATACCCCAATTATCCTGATTTGATCATTATACATTGTATGCCTGTATCAAAACATCACGTGTACCCCATAAATATATATACCTATTATGTATCCATAATAATTAAAAACAAATTTTTAAAAAATCACTTAACATTTAATTTTGCAGACTGAGTAAAGCAGATTGCTCTTTCTAATGTGAGTGAGACTCATATAATCAGTTGAAGTCTGACCAAAACAAAATGTCTGACTCTCCCTCAAATAAAAGAGAATTCCTTTGTCTTATGGTCTTCAAAATGTGACACTGGCTTTTTTCCTGCCTTGGACTTGAATTGAAATATCTGGTCTTTCTGGATCTCAAGCCTGCATCCTTGGGACTGGAACTACACCATTGGCTTTCCTGATCCACAGACCTTCGGACTCAGACTGGGACTAAACCATCAGCTTTTCTGGACTTCCACCTTGCCAACCCACCTTGTAGATCTTGGGACTTGCCAGCCTCCATAATTATGTGAGCCTATTCCTTAAAATACATCTCTTTATATATAAACACACACACACATAGTCTCTCTCTCTCTCTCTCTCTCTCTCTCTCTCTCTCTCTCTCTCTCTCTCTCTCTCTAATGGTTCTGTTTCTCTTGGAGAACCCTGACTAATAAAAACTATCTAAATGTTTCTCTACTCAGCTTTTCAATTACTGTGCACAAGTCAGTCCAAGTGAACACCATCTCTCACTTTGGCTACTGAAAGAGCCTCCTAAGTTGTTTTTCAGCACCGACTATGACCTCATTCCAATCATACATGTTTGCTATACATCGATACCTGAATAGAGTGGGTTGTACATAACACAAAGTCACAACATGGAAAATAATCCAAGCAGTTACATAGATGTCTTACCAATGGATGAATTATCCTTAAATAACTGATAGAGAAGGGCAAATGTTCTAAAATTTGTTTAGTATTGATTTTTCTAAATGTAGAAGGCACACTCGTAAGTGTTTAATATTTATGTGGGATGAGAAAAAGAGATGATTCAGAAAGGATGTATGGTTTTCCTAAAATCAAAACCTGCATAGAAAGCCCTATACTATTCCTACCTTTAAAAGTAATTCACTTAAGTTCTACATCTCCCAATTGGGAAACAATAATTCTAAAATTAACTGATCATTTTTTTAGACTAAATATATTATTCTCCAACTTAACAAAACTAGTAGCCCATCTGTACTTTTCTCCATCACAAGTACTTGCAGGCTGCACTGTGCAGAGCGAGTTAGACAGAAACATTTACTTCTTTTCCCTTTAACAGTTTGATCCCCTTGACAACATTTCAAAATAAACAAAAGTTTAATTTTCCCAATTTCTTCTTCACTATCACTTTGGCAAAGATTTGGGTAGTCAGGTAGAAATCAATATTCTTCATGTAATGCTTAGAAGGTGTCCACCGTAAAAATTAACAGGTGTCCTGAGCATAATGTATTTTTTTCATAAACACCTATTTGAGGGGAAAAAACATCTTTAATGCCACAAACATTCAAGATTTTTTTAAGTCAAAAAGAAAAGAAATACATTACTCATTTTTGGTGAAATGACTATGTCTATCAAAAGATTTTTTCCCTTTTTTTTTTAAACATAGAAAATTGAAAAATTAATATAATTACTTCAATAATTCATTAATATAATGAAATCATGAAAAAGTGTAAATTTAACATGTACTTAATTTAAAAATACATCTGACTGTATATCAATTATAAAAGACTGCAAATATAAAGCAGAAAAAAAGAACTGTGAAAATTAAACTGCTCACTCATTTGAAACTCTTTGATAAAAAGTACTCTATCTTCTTTGGACTGTCACACTTGTGAGGGAGGGAACTGTGACATTCTGTATTAATCTCTACATAGCACTTGCCTCTGTACTGAGCTTGTGACAGTACTTCATAATAAAAATTTTCAGATTTTTTCATTGAAACCATTTTCATTAAATAAGAAACTAATAAGATGTGTTTGCCAATTGCCTTGGAACATTAACCATTTTCATTTCAAACGTTATCACTTTTCTGGCTAAATTTACTTCTTCCTCTGATTTAAGTTAAAAAGTATCCCAAATCCAGAAATGGCTTTATAATTTAGCTGTTAATTGTCTCCAGTCACTTACTTTTAAATGACTAACAACTCTGATATGTAGCTTATTAACCACAAAAAAAAATAGCTGTGAGTTACATCAAATACAACTTACAATTAAACATCAGATGCAGAGTCAAATAGCATTTCCCCACATGTTTATTGTATAAGAAGCTTTGAAAATGTGCACAATAATGATGCAAGAATCATTAGTACTATAGAGATGAGAAAAACTTTCAAAGTAGGATTTTACAATAAAAAGAGCACTTGGAATTTACTCTATATTAAATTTCATCACCTTTAAATGTTTCTTTACTTTCTTACCACCCCTATGGAAACACAATAGAAAGGAAATGAAGTTTTACAATATTATAAGAGCAGAAAGCCTCTGGTTGAGACCCTGATCCATTCACACATTTAGCAAACATTCACTGATCAACGTCTATAGCAAATCACTGTGCTCATGTAATATATGCCTAAGAATTGTAGAGTTAAGGAACCATCTTTAAGGATGATTCTTGCCTGTTATTTGCTCCTTATGAAAAATGAATGTTGACCATAAGAGTCAGCTAGAATCCATACATAAGCATTTTCTGATATGTGAAATCAGAGAATTTCTTGCAAAGGACTAACAGAAACTGGATGTAATAAAGGACACTGTCTTTGAAATCCGCCCCCTTTCTAACATCATCATTGTTTAAGCACCCACCACCTCTCCCTAAAGGACTGCAATAGCCTCCTTAGGGTTGTTCCTGCCTCAGTGTTACTCCTCTACAATCCTCCTTCCACCACTGAGTGTGCCATCTTTCTAAAACCTGACCAGAACATAACCGTACCTTAAGCCCTCAGTGACTCTTCCGTAGCAATCAGATGAGATTCAAGCTCCTTAGCTTGGTTGATGAGGCTTTTTGTGATCTAGCCCCACTTATCAGATGGCCAGGGAGAAGGCACATGTTATGCAGGAAGTGCAATAAGACTAACCATAACTTTTTGTTGATTCAAAACTTGTTGTCCCTAACACCATATAGGCAAAGCTGGTCAGTAGGGAGATAATGAATAGATTCACATAAGGAGTTACTGTAAGAAAGAAGGACTGGTATTCCAGATCATAATTCCCAACATGTAAAGTTACATAAACCTTCTGCAATGGATATGTGACAGACGAGAGTGGTGTGGCTGAAGAAATGCACCCAATACAAAAGCTTACGTTTTTGTTAAAGCTGTATGTTTCAATACATTGTGTGGCTCATGTTGGAAGCTTTTCTAAACTAATCCATTTTAGCATAATGATTATGTTGAGCATGGAAATGGGAACTAAGAAGGGGTATAATCCTGTAATCTGAGCTTGGGTCCTAGTCATGGACCTGTCCCACAGGAGAAGATGAAGACCTGGTGGACGATGTCCCACATCTGTACTGCATACAAATGGGGACACTGACAGTAATGGAGACATTGGAAATCCTTTCTTCCTCTACTTGAACTGCATTAATTCCTAAAATTTTGGACAGGCTTCAAGAAGGTAGGTCATTCAAGAAGGTGGGGAAATGAATCAAGGGTAGGAGAAAGTTAATAATAGGGCAGGCAGAGTCTGGAGAAACTAACTTGAAAAATTAAAGAAACGTGGCTCAATTTTTTACATTCTACTGCTCATACTAGCAGTACTCCCTGGCATCATTTTCCACTCTTCCTCCCTTCATTACACAGACTCAGAGCATACTATGCAATCCCATGCCTCCTTGATATGCTCTTTCCCTTGCTTTGAATGTTCTGGGAAGATTTTTATGAGCCAAGAGGGTTGAATTAGGTACCTTCTTTTAATGCCTCCATTGTACTCTGAGCATGTATTTATATGATACAACTTGTTCAACTAATTTATCCTCTATATCCCTCTATTTTCTCACCTGTAAAATGGAAATAATAATAATAATATGTACTCCATAGGATTGTTTTAATGATTAAATAAGGTAATATATATGTAAAACTACTTAAACCATACCTGGCACAAATAACTATATAAGTAATAGTTAGGATTATATTATTATTCAAAAATATTAATTTTTTTAAATCAATAATTACTTTATTTCTTAGTTTTTTTATATTTAAATAAAATAGTTTACATTGTGCCCAACGGATAATTTTTCTTCCCACACTCCCCTCTCATCCTCCCCCTCTGAGTCTCCAATGTCCATTAAGTCACTCTGTATGACCATGCGTACCCGTTGCTTAGCTCCCACCTGTTAGTGAGAGTGCGCAGTATTTGGTCTTTGTTCCCAGGTGACTTCACTTAGAATAATGGCCTCTAGGTCCATCCAAGTTGCTGCTCAGCCATCAAAAAGAATGAAATAATGTCTTCTGCAGCAACTTGGATGGAACTAGAGGCCATTTATTCTAAGTAAAGTAACCAAGGAACAAAGAATCATACACCACATTTTCTCACTTACAAGTGGGAGCTAAGCAATAGGTATGCATGGTCATACAGAGTGAGTTAAGGGACACTGGAGACTCAGAAGAGAAAGATGAAAGAAGGGTGCAGGATGAAAAATTACCTATTGGCACAATGTACACTATTCAGGTGATGGGTATATTAAAAGCTTAGACTTTTTCATTATGCAATTCACCCATGTAACAAAAAAACTGCTTGTACCCAAACCCCTAAATCTATTTGAATAAAAATAAATTTTAAAAAATAACTCTAGGGAGTCCTGAGCAGAGAAAAAATATATGCTGCCTAGAGGCATGCAACAGCATTCCATTCACAGAAACTATGAACCTATGGCTGGAACCCAGGTTAAGTGAGAAGGAATGAGATAAGATGCAGTTGAAGAGGGGCAAGTCAAGATCACAGAGGGCCCTATACCATGAAAAAGAGTTTAATTTCATCTTCAAGGTAGTGGGGAGACACAAAACATTTTAAGTAGGGAGTATCACACTCACATTTCTATTTCAGAAAGAACGGAAACCGCGGAGGACACTGATTGGAAGAAACTGAGGCTAGAGATAGAAAACAGGCTGCTGTTTATAATAATCTGTACAAGATGTGATTAAGATTTGATCTAAGATAGCCCAATGTGAATGGAGAGAAGAGGATAGAGCAAAATTAAGGCAGTGTATCTGACAGGCCAGTAGGATGGAACATTTGAGAAAAAAGATAAGCCTCTAATATGGCTCCTAGGTTTCTAGCTTGGGTGTTCAGTATATCACAAATCATTAAATGAGATGATAATATCAGAATAGGATTAGGATTGAAGTGACAAAACGGAGCTCATCTACTTAGTTTCAGGCATACTGAGGCTTCTTTGAGATTAAGGAGCAGAAATCCAAGAGTGAATAGGTTATAGGTATCTAGGTATCAAGAAAGAGAATAGGAGGTTATTCTCACTGGAAAAATATACAAGCCTTTATAAATGGAGAAATTCTGTTTCAAGGGAGATGAAAGGCAAAAAGTTAACAATGGTTTTAAAATGTATATGTAGATGTATAGGAGTTAAAGGAGTTCATAATTGGCAATCTTTTTCTCTAATATTTTAGGCAAGATTACCAGGTCAAAGTAAATGAGAAAGATGTGGGTTAGGGATTCAGGTAGTTAGTGAAAGCTTGAGAGGAATAGAAGGAGAAGTTTATCAAGGATACATAAAATATATCAGACAATATGCTCTAGCTAAGGCTATGGAACACTAATTTGTAGAAGTATCAATACACAAGGTAAATGGTTAGATTGATTCAAAATTGAAGCATTACAAAGTCAGTGGTGCAGACCTACAAAGAAGCAAAGGAATAGAGGGAGTTAATATGCCTAGGGAGCATTCACTCATGAGAAGTATGACACATAGAAAAAACAAACCGTAAAGAGGAGAGAGGATTAATAGACTGGGGGCGGGGGATGAAAGAAAGAATCAGGAGATTAAAACTTTAAATGAATTTGAGGAGTAAATACAGCAGGTAAGCTCAAAGAATAAGAAGCTATGTACTGGAATTTAAGATTTCAGAGATTGATTATTCGCAGTGAGGTGACACAAGACCCGAAGAATGGGTTCCACTTGTACTCACCATCAAATTGGTATTGACTGATTAACACTATGGTGCTCAAAGGGTGGGAGCGAACACTGGGGAATTGGGGGTGGGGGGTAGACCCAAGTCTGAGCGATGTG
>CAUYRT010028472.1:0-17168 GCA_963574885.1 Lepilemur ruficaudatus
AAATTAATGGGCCAACTAAATATATATAGAAAAACATTAGCTGGGCACGGTGGCGCATGCCAGTAGTCCCAGCTACTCGGGAGGCTGAGGCAGAAGGATCACTTGAGCCCAGGAGTTTGAGATTGCTGTGAGCTAGGCTGAAACCATGGCACTCTAGCCTGGGCAACAGAGCGAGACTCTGTCTCAAAAAAAAAAAAAAAGTAGTGCCTATCTCAAAAGGTTGTGGAAGATAAAAGGACGAAACAGAATTATATGTGAAGTTCTTAGAGGAATGCTTAGTATGTGGTCTGTATTCAATCTATGCTCAATAAGTGTTAGCTAGTATCATTAATGATTGTTTTACAGATTCTGTTTTTTTAATTCTAAACTGTCTCAATTCATTTTAAAAATAAATGAGGAAATAAGAAAGTCATTGGTAAGTTTTGTCCTGTCTTCCTCAAGGAAGCATCAAGGAGCAAAGCACCATGGAAACTTTTCTAGGTGGGACTTTTGGTTGGCAGGGTTGGCAGGGGCCCCGATTTAGTGACTCCATGAGAGTCACAATCCCAAGAGGGGAGGAATCTTGTCAGCCCTGTGCTGCCTGGGTTTCTCTGCAGAGTCACAGTGGCCTTCCTCCACTTGGGCTGGACCTAAGCCCCTGTACCCCTGTGAATTTTTCAGACTCCCCACCTTTGTGGTTAAAACAGAAGCATTGAGAGTTAAGTACAAGTAACCACGATTGAGTGCAAAGGGCACACACGGCTTGGGCTGGGGAATGAGGACAGTATACACATGGTAGCTGAGAATGTGGTCTGAAATCAGAGATCTTGTATATGAATGCTGATCCTGCCTGTTACAGGCTTGGCTGGGTGATGGTGGAAAAATTGCTGAACCTCACGGAGTGTTCTTCTCATCTGCAAAATGGGTTTAAGATGGCTGTGAGCATTAAATGAGATGATGTATGTGCCATAAAGTGCCTGAAAGATACCACTTGATAAATAGATGCTGAGATAATATTTATGGTTTTGTCTACTAGCTGGTGAGCATGAGATAAATGAACAACTTCATTTCTAAACTGCTTGGCTATATAAAACCTGACAAGTACAACTTGTTTTATTGTTACACTGTTGCATTGTATAGCATCTGTCAGTGTTGCTTGGGCATTGCTAATCAAAAATGCTCTGTAGTTTTTAGGGTATCTGGGTGATCATTGCATGCCAAATTCTTACACGATTTTGCTTGTCTGATCTTAGGTTTCATTCTTATCCATTTCAAGAATGTGGAGGGAAGTAAATGTTTGTTTTAGGTCTGTATTAGGTAGCCTTAGGTGCAAAAACAAAGTTACAGAAAAGTATTATAGAAAGGTGCCACTTGGTTAAATAACTATGTAAAAGTGCGTGGAAAGATAAATACCAACATTCCTGGTGATCATTTAGGGAATAAATTTGGCAATGAATTTGGGGAAGAGAATATTGGCTGAGGATCTTTCACTTTTTATTTCTTATACTTTTGTATAATTTGAATTATTTTTATAATGGCTGTGTAATACTTTTACGATAAAACCTTTTTTTTAAAGAATCATAAAAGTGTAATTTGTCTTCAAGTCCTTCTGTTTTGTCTGTAAGATTTGCTGTAGTGGCCTTGCTGTGATGTTAAATCTTCTTTTTTCTTTGGGCCTTGTGTGGCACCTTCTTCTATTTTCTGTTATAGTCAAGGAATAGGCCAAATCCTGTTTGTTGGTTCCATATAATTCAACTTTCTCACGTGTGGGAAGATAAGAACATTGTTATCTGCTTCATAGGCTTGTAACTGAAGGGAAATTTTTAAAGAAGTACAGTCATGCCTCCCTTAACGATGGGGGATATATTCTGAGAAATTCATCATTAGGCGATTTTGTCCTTGTATGACAATCGTAGAGTGTTACTTACACAAACCTAAATCGTATGGTCTATGACACACCTAGGCTATATGGTATAGCCCATTGTTTCTAGGCTATAAACCTGTACAGCACGTTACTGCAATGAATACTGTAGGCAGTTGTAACCCAGTGCTAAGCATTTGTGCATCTAAACATATATAAACATAGAAAAGGTACAGTAAAAATGTGGTATAAAACATAAAAAATGGTACACTGTATAGAGCACTGAGCATGAACGGGGCTTGTAAAACTAGAAATTGCTCTCAGTGAGTCAGTGAGTGAGCAGTGAGTGAATGTGAAGCCCTAGGACATTACTGAACACTACTGTCGACTGTGTAAATACTATACCCTTAGGCTACACGAAATTTATAAAAAATATTTTCCATTCTTTAACAATAAGTTAACCTTAGCTTACTGTAACTTTTTTACTTTTTACATTTTTTAATTTTTTTAACTTTCTGGCTCTCTTATAATAACACAGCTTAAAACACAAACACATTGTACAGCTGTACAAAATATTTTCTTTATATCCTTATTCTATAAGCTTTTGTCTAGTTTAAAATTTTTAAACATTTTTGTTAAAAACTAAGACACAAATACACACATTAGCTAGCCTAGGCCTACACAGGATTGTCAATATCACTTATAATGATCCACGATATCACCCATATCCTGTCCCCTTGGTAGGAATTCAGAAGTAATAGCACACATGGAGCTGTCATCTCCTGTGATGACAACTTCTTCTGGAATACCTCCTGAAGGAGCTGCAGGAACTGTTTTACAGTTAACTAGCCAGACGAAGTACACTCTAAAATAACAATTAAAAGTATAGTATAGTTAAAATATAAACAGGTAACATAGTCATTTATTACCAAGTATTATGTATTGTACATAATTGTATGTGTTATAATTTTATATGGCTGGCAGAGCAGCCATGAGTTTGTTTAAACCAACAAACATGTGAGTAATGCGTTATGCTAAAATGACATTACAACTGCTACAACATCACTATAGTAGTATCAGTAACTAAATAGCTTGCTATGGTAGACTACTTGCAAGTGTCTCAGGGAATCTGCATTCTAGTCCTGCAGTGGTCACTAATTAGTGCTCTGGTTGTTAACAATTTGGGCCTCTGAATTTCAGATTCTTTTCCTCACCAGCTATTAGACTTGATGGTCTATAGCATCATCCCTTCTCATTCTGGTAGTCTGGGATTTCTCCTATTTCTTACCTTTTTTTTTTTTTTTGTCTATTTAAAATTAAGAACACAAACCCCATAGCATCAGTGATATTCCGTAGAGAAAGAATATAATGGCAAGACATCATGGGGTTATGGGAACATCGTGGGGATACGGGGACATCATGGGGATGTGGTGGTGGGAGAAGAGAAATGACCCTGGACTCTCACACAGGGAAAGAGTCATACCAATGAATGAGTGAATGCCTGGTGCTCTGTAAAATCATACTGTCTTAACAAGGTAGAAATTTATCCTTTGTTACAGAGTTGGGCTACATTTGTTGTTTGAAAAAAAAAATTCTAAGCATGTACTTCTCTCTTGGTTAGCCACTTTCTCATTCTCATTACAAATTTATCACTGGCCCGCACATTAGCATGGCCATCATTTTTTTTTAATGTTTTCAATCTCACATTCATCTTGGAAATGCTGAATGGCCCTTTTAGTTTGCACTTTATATATAAACACAGCGTATTTTTCTTTTCTTCTCTCATTTCTTTTTAAAAATAAGTTCTTTTTGCTATACACTCCCTGAGTCCTTGACAGTTGGGCTTCATTTTAGAGCAGACTTTTTTCCTATTCTGTAGATTTCATTGTTTGCATTCGAGCATTCAAAAAGCAATCTAAAATTAGATTTTCTTTTGTCCATATGGATTTGTTCTTAGAACCCTAGCTGTGTGTTGTGTAACTAGGCAGTGTTTTTTGTTTGTTTGTTTGTCTGTTGGCTACTTGACTCTCTGGGTAAGAATTTTGACAAAACAGATCCTGTCTATTATATTACATCTAGATTTTGAGTTCTGAAAATCACCTACATTTATAGGTATAAAGACAGATTCATAGAGAAAGTATAGCCCTGGTCAATGGATAGACATATCCTGAAACTGGGAGCCATCAGATTACATCTCCTTGTGAATTGAATCTGTCTCCTCCTCTAAATATAGTTTGGTTTGTTTTTTTTTTTTAACTTCTTTCATGGAGATGTTTTGATATAATTATACAAATGGCAAGGCAAACTAAACAGGAAGTCATGCAGTAGGTAGTTTATATTTGTGACATATTCAGTTTTAATTCTGAGATTTTAGAATTTATGAAGATGAGATTTTAAGATGTAAAAACAATGCTAATGCTGCTCAATCAACTGCATCTTGTCTTGTATAACAAACAGCAAACTCTAGGTAGTTCTGAACTGTTTCCAAGAAGGAGAAAAAGCTTACCGGGTCTTGGAAGACCAATTCAACAGCTTGTTTTTCTTCCTTTTCAGTATTTTCTTAGCTCTTTCTTACCCGTGACTTTTTTCCTTTTCGACTTTCACAGCGTATTGGAAACTAGATGTTTAAGTAGCTATCCTGGCATAGTTAGGCTATTATTTCAATATCAGCATGGACAAAACTGCCATACTTTTGCAGACCTCCGTGTTAGTCTGCCTTTTTTTTTTTTTTTAATGTAAAAAGTACACTTGGAGGCTTTGTCTATGTGGAAACACTAACTCTGCAAAGAGGAAATTCTGTTGGATTTATTGGCTCTTGCAGTATTTGGGTCTGCATATTTCTGTTCTGTTTTGCTTTGAAGATTTTATTTTCTTCAATTTCTGTCCCTTCAGAAGGGTAAAATATATGCAAATAAGAAAATGCAGTTTTGCAGACTTTCCATTTTTTTCGTCTTTACCATAAATCAAGAATATAAATCCCTCTATCAAATCACAACTTGGCAAGAGAAAGAAAAAAATAATAATAATTTTTAAAAAAGAATATAAGCCCTTCTACTTGGTTTAAGTTTTTGTGCAAGTTTGTATTAAGCATTTTTGTCTTAAGCAAAAACAGAAAGAAAAAGAAAACTAGCATCACCATTTAATAAAGCAAACAGATAAATTTTTAGCACTTGATAGTATTGAGCTTTAAAATTCTAAGTGAAAATGAGACCTTTATTGAAGTTCCTCATTGGTAGTGGCTTTCTTAAAAGATTGCAGGACTCCACACCATAATATGGACTCTACTCAAACGCATTTATTTCTTTGTACAGACAGTCTCTGAAACCTTCTAGCTCAAAGATTTGAAATTCTTGGATGGGGAAAATATCTTTTCCCATCTTGCTATGTGCTTTTTTGGCATTTATACTGATTGGCTAAGAAAAGTGGCTTACTTGTGGTATTTGGTTTTAGGTATTTGGGCTACAGACCAAATTTCAAACCTTTTACATACTGTACACTTAGCTTAAAATATGTTTTGAACAAAGACTTAAAACTGAAATCAAGAAAAAATTAAGTCTCCCACCAGCTAAGCAACCTCAGCATGTTTCTCCAATTTCCTGAAAGATTTAGCCTTTTGCTATGACATAGACATTTTTACCAGCTCTGTTTAAGTCTTGAGTTTGAGAAAATTTTTCTCCATTTTCTTTCAGTTTGCTTTGCCTTAAGACTTCAAAGATAATCACAGAAGCCTATCAAACTGTATTAGATATTTTTTAATCACAAAAATCATGCTCATTGCTCTCATCACCTTATGTTAATATGTTCTATATTTTAAAATGACACAGCTTTTGTGTACTGGTCTTGCTTGGGTAGTGCTATGGACTGAATGTCTGTGTCCCTCCAAAATCCTTATGTTGAAATCCTAACTCCCAGGAGGATGGTATTCGGAGGTGGGGTCTTTGAGAAGTGATTAGCTTATGAGGCTGGAATCTTCATGAATGCCCTTTATAAAAGAGGCCCCAGAGAAACCCCTCGCCCTTCTTCTATATGAGGTTATAGTGAAAAGATGGCCGTCTACGAACCAGGAAGTAGGCTCGCGTTAGACATTGAATCTGCCTTGATCTTGGAGTTCCCAGTCTCTAGAATTGTAAGAAATACATTTCTGTTATTCATAAACTACCCAGGTTATGGTATTTTGTTATAGCTGCTCAAACAGACTAAGGCACGTGGCAGGAAATACAATAAGGAGATGAATTTTGAATAGAGAAGAAGAGGAGGAATGGAGGTATTTGTGAAGGGGGGGTGAGGGGAGAGAGAGAGAGAAAAGGAATATGTAGCAGGCTTATTTGTGAGACCAGAATGCTTCTTTGGCAATTATGATGTCCTTGGCCTTGGGCTTGACTTTAGCACCAGGATCAAGTCGGTATCTCTAGTCTTCGGTCAACAGGGAGATGAGACAAAATTGCACCTTGGCTTTCTGGGATAAGCATGCTGACTCAACACACCAATGAATGTGGCCTTTGAAAGGCTCGGGATAGCAGTCTTTGATGTTCTGACCTGTTTTGATCTCTGGGAAGAAACAATTTTTTTTAAGTAATTCAGAACTTTAGGTTTGTATTTCAATATTTTTAAAAAATCCACGTGACAAATAGTGAACTACGAACTGGCTTTTGAGAAATGTAAGGATATCTGAAGTTGAGATTTCCCAAGGTTTGCCATCTGTTAGTATCTAGGAGACTTACCATATGTTGTGCTCAAATTCTGACTTTCACAGGTTAACTTGTTTTCACTCTGTTCTTAACCCTCACATTTTGGGCACAGCTGGTAGCATTGAAACCTATTTGGACTGGACAAACTTAGAGAAAAGAAGAATGGGGAGGGTGTGAGTCTTTGGGAAGAACAAACAGACGAGGAGGTGTTAACCCCTAAAGGATATTAATTCCTAATTCTTCCATAGTGCAGTTCAAAGAAGAATCTAATGCTTTCCCCGTGTGAAATACATGTAAAGGCTTGGGTATCCTGTTTGGTGCAGTAGTATGAGTTCTGTGCTACCCAGGCTTGCAACCGACCCCCCTGAGAATTCAGAAGGGAAATAGTAACCCTGTGGGAGGTTGTTTGCTCCACGTAGTGCCCCTCCGTGGGGGATGGCCTGTCTGTTTTGCATCTTCCCATCTCGACCCCACCACGATGTTAATGGCTGTCGGCACGCTCCACTGTTTATCTTGGAATTTGATACCATCATCTTGGCAACGAAACTGGGACCTTTACTGCTCAGATTGTTTGTCATTTGTTGTTAATTATCTGTTACCATAAATTCTGCACTTTGAGAAAAAAGGGAATGTTTTGAAATATTTCCTCCAACATGTAAGTGGAGCTTCATTTTCTGTGGACAAAAGAGAAAACAAAAAATGAGCCCTTTTCGAACTGGTTTTAGAGAAACCAAGTGCCCTGGTTTTTCAGACAGGCTGTTAGATCCTGTTAATGCACACAGGGTTTGCACTGAAAGAACCTTTGCAATTCAGTGATGGTCTGTATAAGTGACAGGTACCCACCTCCCCACCTTCCATTGGAGGAAAAAAAAATAATTTAACTTTATGTTAGGATTTTTGCTTTTATCCCGATCTCTTTATGCCATAATTGTGTTTTGTGTGTGCGAGGCCCTGTTCCCTTCAGCTGGTTCCTCCTTTTCAAAGGTTATTAAGACAAAGCAGTCCAGAGTGAAAAGTAGCTTCTGCTTACCTGCCTTTATGAGGTGTTTATTTTGTCAAGTGTAGAATTAAAACGAGCTTTCTAGCTATTAGTGGATTTTAGTCATGTTCTCACACTCTGCAGGGAGGGTTGTGTCACGTTATAAACAGACAGCGCTGTTTTGCGAGGTGCTGTAGCCCAGGCTGCAGGAGCCACTGCTGGGCTTAATATCTTAATAAAGCAGTAAACAAAAGAAAATGAGAGAGAGAGAAACAGAGAGAGAGAGAGAGGGAGAGAGGAAGGAGTGGGGGAAGAATGAAAGCCTGTATTTTAGAGGGAAGAGTTCGAGAGTGGAATGATCGTTGCTAAGCAGGAATCTGGGCACAATTAAAAATATTTTAAAATATGATGTCATTTCAGAAGTTAAAAAGAAACAAAACCAAAGTATATTTGGAACTGCTACTGGTTTCACAACTTTACAGTGGGGATCATAATAATATATTCTTCAAAAGGTAACGGTGGGTGTGATATTCGATGATGCTTAGTGCTCAGTAAAGCGCTTAGCATGGCATCCGAATGCTCAGTGTATGTGGCTGTTATTGTTAATAATATTGTTTATCATTATGGCTTCGAAAACAGTAACACTTGAGCCTCAGCAGTTTTAACGGTGGCACATAGTCTGTCGTCACCGTAACTTTTCTCGTGTTATTAAGTTTGGTGTGTCTGTTTTATTGTTGTCAAAAGTTTTTAAGGTTGTGTTGTCTCCCACTGGATTCTCACACCGGGAAAGAGGGATTGAGTCTCTGTTAACCTACAGATAGCCGGGAGCACAGATTTAATAAACACTTATCTCAGCTCCCGACATGTTGCTTGGGACAGAGTAACTCTCAGTTGAAGTGTCTTTTACTGGAGTTGTGGAATTTGCTTGGGCGAAAATGTTCTTCGCAGGTTTATAAGGATTCACGGTCGTCCCCGAAATTAAGCACCGTTTCCAACTGTTCCACTTTTATTATCCTTTTATTTCTTCTGTCTCAGTGTTTTTCAAAGAGGACAGAATAGGTGCAGGGGCACTCTTTTATTGATAGAACACAGATTATAATCAAATTTTAAGATTAATAAATGAGCATTAAATGCATTAAGTTAGTGACTTATTAGCTGTTTGAGTATGAGAATAAGAGACAGAAAGGAGAAGAGAGGGAGGTGGAAAAAAACACCCTCTGATGGCTCTGTGGGGGGAGGCTGGGAAAAGGATTTAACACTTTGGATTTTTTAGAAGCCATTAAAACTCTGATGGGATCAGATTACTTGACTGCACATCTGAAACACGAAACTCTTGCCCTAAACCGTGCAATTGAGTTAAGCTCAAAATTCAAGGCCTCCCCCTAAGACTGGCCTCTGGGTAAGCCTCATTGTTGATCGCAAAATGATTTCCTTTGAGAGGAGCAAGACTACAGTGAGGTTTTTATGGCCAATTTAGTCTGTACATTGGTGCCAGCCAGACATTTGGCAACAGTTAGTGCCAACTTTGGTAATCTAGCCACCGATTTTTCCCAAGGTCTTCAAAACCGTCTGGATTTGGTGCTGACACTGAAGGAAAGATGCATTATAAGTCCAGCTTTCTAGGCACGCCTCCTATATTTTTTATTTTTTCAAGAGGGCGGTGCTGAAAAGGGCGGGAGAGCAACAGGCTGATCCACTGCCCTAAACTTTGAGTCCTTGATGGACTTTGAAATTCTTCTCACCTAAACACTATTTTCTCCCTCTATCTTTGTCACTTCTTTAGTGAGTCCCTGCCCCTCTCTCTGGGTGTGTAAGGTGTCCCCTTATACATATTCAGAGAATTTATGAGTGATGCTTTCCCCTGGTCACACTTATCTTAAATGTACTTCCTAATTGTTTGCAAAATGTTTGTCTTCCACTAGGCTGCAAGCTCTGTGAAGGCAGCGACCTTGTCTTTTTATTTTTATTTATTTATTTTCTGTCTGTATCCACAGCACCTCTCACAGTGCTAAGCACATTCTGGACACTGTACAAATACCTGTTGAATGAATGAATGAAAGCGGAGTTTGCAAGGATTCAAGGATTAATATGTTCTTCCTCGAGAAGTTGGTGCTCCCTTGTGACACTTCATTCACAGTCACCCATTCATTTTGAGAGCTTATATGTAGACTTGACAATATACTTGGCTTTAAAAAGGGTAACTTATATAAATCTCCCGTGTTTTTTTCAGGATGGAGCTGGATGAAGCTCAGAGTGAGTATTTCTGATACTCGTACGCTAACGCTGTCACCTGCTCTGCCTTCCGTTGACTCTTGCTTTGACAGTAGTAAACTCTCATTTCTAACGTAGGAAAAATATCAAAGTTTCACTTTCAATTTGACCCTAAAGATTTGGATTTCCTATATTGTTCTCTGTCTTAAGAACTGAGGCATTAGAAAGTATATTGTTTTAACGCCTTATAAAACGCTCATTTATTGATCCTATTTGAAGTCAACGATTATTGCTTAGAAGCATGAAATTAATTAAGATATATTTCAGCACACCTACCAGGACTGACAACAGGCCTTAATATGTGGAGTTTACTTGAAATGAAGACCATGAAAAGAAGGGGTCATCTGTCATCATGGAATCATGCAATTTGCATAAGGCAAACCAATTTTTGTTCTGTACTGTGATTTTTAACAACTTTGTAATTTTTTAAAAACTACTAAGCTCTTACTGTTCTTATGGAACAACTATTTTGACAGAAATCTGTAATTTGGTTTAAATACAGATAATACCATCATAACAATATTGGTGTTATAGCAATTGAAAATCTTTAAAAATTAATTAAAGGTAGAACAAAGGAAATTCAAAGTACGTATGTAATGGAGTTCGAATTATAGGTGACTAAACTATAAACCCTTTGAAAACTAAATGATCAGAAAAAAATCCTGCTATAAACCGTCAGGCTTAAGAAAGAATTTTACATGGAGCAGGAATTCAAAGCGGGAGATAATAAGAAAGAGAAGTGCATGGCAAACGCTTTTGGGGCAGGAAGTTTTTAATTTAGATGACTGACTTCAGATTTTCTCCCCAACTTTCCCCGTGGCTGTGTCTACTAAGGAAGGTGTTGTATAATTAGACTTTCTGGAGATGCCCTTTGGCTGAAGACCTAATTGAGTCTCTGGACTTGAGTGCAGGGTTAGAGTTGGTGGAGCTTTTTGCCCTGCAGGTAGAAGCTCTTTGATGGACCTGCCTCTTTGATACGTACCTATAACGCTGGCAGTGACATTGTTTAGGCAAAGTATGGTTTAGTCATTGAAGAGTCAGTGCTGCTTAGTGTATGAAAATCTTTCTTTAAAATAGGGAAGACACCAAAATCCACATGCGCAATTTAAATGAGCCCGTATTCTGCATTATAAATATGCACCGGATGCCAAGTAGAAAACCGGAACACTCTCTCAGGATGCTGTTAGGGCCAAGCGGAATCTCATTAGGGACAGCTTCAAAGATCAGTTCCTCGTGTCCATAAAAACAAGTGTAAATTATCTGGTGCGCGCCTGCTGTTAGCAGTTGCGGTGTTGCATTATGCATGATTCGAGACTGCACAGAGGAGACACAGGCTGCACGGAGTTCCGCAATATATGTGGGGATTTCGCTACCCGTTTTTTTGGGTTTTTTTTTTGGTGCTGAACCCTACATTTTGGAAATTTGTTGTTGTGTTTCAGTGAATGTAGGATAATATAACCTGCTCCTACATTTTTGATGAATTGGAGTCAGTTCAGAGAGGAATGATAAGGTTCTGAATTGTTTACGTGAATAGCCAAGCTACTCAGATTTATGTATCTTGTTTGCTCCTGTATGGAATCAGATTAGGAGACCATGAATGTGTCCCGTACACACAGAATTGGCTGCATTTGTTTTAATCAATCTCTCCCTCATTTTGGTCTCTTTGTTAGATTTTTAAAATAAGTGTGAATGCTCAGTAAATTAAAGAAATGTAGTTAAGTTTAACATACAAGGCTTTAATAAATAATTTTGAAATAAATATCTGAAAGTCTGGAAGTATTTTCCTGAGCTTTATTGCCTGAGGAGGCAAGGAAGAAATAGAGTGTAGTGTTTAAGTACATGCCCTCTAGAACCAGATTGCCAAGGTTTGAATCTCGGTCTGCCACTGGCTAGCTGTGTGACTTTGGGCAAGTTACTTAACCTCTCTGTGTTCTCATCTGTAAAGGAGGGAAAAAATTAGTACCTCCCTCAAAGGGCTGCTGCAAAGGTTAAATCAATTGATTTCTGTGTAGTACCTACAACATTTTCTGGGGACATATTAAGTCTTATAGAAGTGCTTGCTCATATTGGTGTTATCAATATTATTATCAGAGGTAGAAGACCTTCCAGGGCGGTTGGGGTTGACTAGGCATGGAACACCTGAGTCTGAATTTATAAGCATTTGTGTGCTTGAGTGGACATAAACACAAATGGCTGAGGGTACCAGGGGAAGCCACTAAAAATATAAAATACTTACTAGACGTGTATGTTTCTGGCCCATGTGACCCAGGGAGATAACCATGAGATCTTGAGAACAAGTTAAGAACTAGCAAAAGGGAGGCTGTTTTGCTCTTGCCAGAGTAGAAGACAGTGTCTGTGACATCTCTTTTTCCCACTTGTTTCTCAGAGCCTAGTCCCAGAACAAAGAAGCATATGGGAGAAAGATCAAAAGAGCAACCTTACACAGTATCCCAAGACTGAAATCCACATACTTTCCAGCACCAGTTACGTCCATTTTGAAATTTACATTTGCAAATTTAAGGAGATAGCGACTGACATTAGTATTTCCCTTTCTGCACTGGAAGCTCTGCAAGGGCACTATTAATGTGGGCTGATTTGGGGCTCAGTAATTAAATTTGTCTTTGGCAAATCAATAAGCCGTCTTCAGTATGTATTTCTTCTGTCACTTCGTCCTCACAGTAAATTCTCTCAGGACTCAAAATCTCCCCATCCTTTTTTGAGCGTCATCCCTGCTATTAACATGCACTAGTTAATTGCTCGCCTTACTTGCTTCCATGTTCCTCCTTACAGGTTGCTTAAAATGCCCCTGCCACCTCCTGTCATTCTCTCATCAATACCTTAAAGATGGTTTGTTGGCAGCTTTTATATTTTGGCATTAAGTGATTGAGGCTCTCTTTGGCATTCTCTAACAGTCCTCTAACACCTTTAAGTGGAAATGGGAAATTCACTCTCCTTTGAATAAGAAAGAGTTGTTTGGCTTCATGAGGATTTTAGAAACCGTCTGTAGGACAGGGATAGGGAGGAAATGAACAAGGAGCATGGGATGTCTGGGGGAAGTTGAGTGTTACTGAAAAATGTTGCAGTCAGTGAATCAGTAAGTATTTATTGGAAGTAAATACTTGATTCTTCTCCCAAACATGAAAGAAGGTAAGCTTCCCATAGGAGGCACCCTCTGATGGAAAGCAGTTTAAAATAAACAGGAGCAGCTATTTTCTGCCCTGGCGGAGATCACACTTTGCTTTCATTTCAGAATATTTCCTCTTGTTCCTCCATTCTCAATGTCTTATGTCTTGGTTATTCTCAAGGCTGGCAGCATCTTCTGGCCCTGTGGGCTCCAGAAGCCACTGCCATTTCCTACTCAGAGACTGCACGCTTGTACAGCAATCGCATTTTTGCTGGATTGTGGGACTTGAGAAGTGTGTGGCCATGTGCTGCGGACTTTGATAATGTCTTCAATTTCAAGCACGTTAGATGGTTTCAGGCCCACTGCTTGCTCTGTGTGGAAATAAGCAAAACCTATATGATGCTTCTAGATCTTTTCCATTCGGAGACAGGAAGATGAAAGGTTGGATGCCTCAGCCCAATACAATTTCCAAAGTTCAATCTGAGTACAGTTTTGAGACCTAACTATGGTTGAATATCAGAGATCAAGGGTAACATCAAAGGCATCTTCAGTTTTGAAAAGTTTGCAGAGGTTACTGTTTGAAAATGATGTCTCTGACCCAAAAAAAAGAAGTGGCGATATTGCACACTTCTGTTATCTATAATTGGTGCTGGCATTACTTGCTAGACCTTTGAAGTGTGTCTTCTTCATTAGGGTTGAGAAACACAAGGAGCTTTTCTAGCCACATGCAATAATTTCCCTCTTGGAAAAATGCTTGGTAGTAGGCGTGAAGTATCACATTAAATTTCTTTATGTTAAACTGCAACTGGCCCCAAATTGGCTTGGCCCCTCTGCCTAGGGTGCTGCAGATCTAGCTATCAATAAAGCTGTACCCAGATGTCTAGGATGCTGGTGCAGTGGCTGGCAGCTGAGCATTGGTTCAGTTGCTGGTATTGAGCCAATAGTACCTGTTAGATCTTTAAAAGCTGAGCATCACAGGAAGTGGGAGCATTCATTCTAGCTCTGATGCTTTTCTGGGAAGTTCAGAGATGGCATTTGGCAGCAACTTCACATTCAGTTGAAACTGGTGAACTTCACATTCATTTGAACTGTTGAACTTCATAATAGGAAACCTATCTAATAAAAGCTCTAGTTTTTGGTGATGATTCAAAGTAGCAGCTCTGGACTGCTCAAGACCCCAACTTACTGGGTAGAGAAGTTCATAAAATATGCTTTGTGAGGAGTCCAACTAGTGAATATATTGGTTGTACCAGTCTTTATTTCACTGTAGAAATTATACATCTATATTGTCTATACTCAAATATGTGTGTGTATGTACACTTGCACACCACCCACAGACAAATGAAGGTTTAAAATTACACCTAGATGACAGTGCTTACTGAACACTTCTCTTGGCGATCTAAAAAACAAATAAAACATCGGACATGTTTGCATGTGGGTTGAACACCTCGGCTAACAATTACTCACACAGTTGACCTTGTTTTCTTTTGAGGGCACCAAGAAGCCACATTATTAAGCATATTGGGTCAACCCAGGGTGCACGTTAACATTATTTTTCTTTCTGTGCAGATAAAAAAGGCCTCAGCCAGATTGTTTTCTTTTTCTTCCACACCGGGTGGGGGGTAGCATGATTTTGCATGACTATGGGTCTGCTCTATAAATAAGCAGATTCAGTCTTTTGTTTTAAATGTAATCAGCAAGATTGCATTTGCATTGCTTGTAAGTGAATCACATAAGTGAAATTACATTGCCTGCATCTCATTTGGTATCATAAAATGTTATGGGATGCAGGCTGTTTTTCTCCAACTAAAGTGTCTTGAGTTAGTATTAGGGTGCTTGCTTTCATTTTCCTTTGTGACCAAATTCGTTGCATTCCACAGAGCTAGGGCTCATATTTTCACTTATGTTAGTTGCTAGAAAAATACTCGTTCATGTCCTCTAGAATGAGGTAAGATATTGGTTCGGTAGGGGGTAAATGGGAGTTTTAAGACTATCTCATGTCGTGTAGCAAGTGATTGCTAATCACTTTCTGTCATTTGTGACAACTTCTGCTTACTAAGAGTAAATGCCAGTCAATGGTGGTTGGAAGTATAAAGCAATTTGAAGCTTTTCAGGCAGTTGGCTACAGAAAACGGCTTACATAATTAAAAAAAAAAAAAAGTCACCATTTTTTTTGTAACCAGTATGAAATACATATCTTAATTGGCTCTTTAAAAGGTATCTTTAAAAGCATATGACTCAAAAGTCATTTTGAGGTTCTTTTATTTATTTTTTTTGAAAATAAATAATTTAACACAACAATAATAATTGCAGACTTCCAAAGACAGTAATTTCAGAGACAAATGAGAATACCCTGTTTCACAAATCACCTTTTCTCTCCACTGAGGTTTTCTTAATTCATGAATTTTTAAGACGGAAGTCGAAGGAAAGGTATGAGTTCTTAGATAACCTATGATACGTGTGGTTACCCACAAAACCTCTGTTTATTAACTATACTGTTGATGAAACCCCACAAGGCAGCAGACAGCTATAGTGCTGATTATGCCCTTTGCTTAAATGTGAAGACTGCTTTCAAAAAGAAAAGGCATGCCAGTTACGGTGACACCCCAGCACGGTATAGGTGCTTGATAACAAATGATGATCTTTTGTTACTGGGAGAGGTATTAAATAGAACGTGCTTCATGTGGAATAAATGGTAGAGAGATATGGGAAGAACTAAATGTCATGAACAGAAAATTAAAATATGAGAGTGTAGGAATTTTTTTTTTTTTTTTGGTCAAAAGAGAAGACTTAAGGATGTTAAACTAAAAAGAAAAACCAAAAGAAAAACTTTCCAAAATAGCTTATAATTTATTTCAATAAGACTTCGAGGGAGATTCACAGTATTGTGTTCTCATATTATTTTCAAGGAACGGGTCTAGGAAAAACATCTCATAGGGAAGAAGATTGAGCATAGTTTCTTTTTAATTTAGTAAACTTTCAATTGAAGCATCCCATACAAGCTGAGAAGTATACAAATTAAATATGTTCATTTATCTAATTGATTACATTTAATTGATTACATCAGTACATTTCCACAGGGCAAAATACTTTTGTGATCCCTTTTGGATGTAGTTTTAAAGATCATTTTGTTTGTTTTAGTTTACAAAATCATATTATGATTGTAATCTACAATACATTCTTATTGATAAATTTGTAAAGACCTTTGTTACCGTTGCCGTGTGGTTTATAAAGGAGATAATTGTGCACATTGGGATCCCAGTGGCCTCTCATAGATTCCTCTGCAGCTGGATGTTTCAGGGTATAGAGTTGCATATGTAACTACTGTGACTTTTATTTCAACTGGTCTCCAAGGCACACTTTTCATTAGTAGTCACTTAAGATTTCCTGGAAGCTCCTCTCTGTGATTTGAAAAATTCTCTGGATAATATTTCCAAATTGATGACCTTCTTGAGTTAAAACAATTTTTAGGGGTCTAGCTTTAAGATATCTTTATTTTCTATTCCATTCATCACCGTTTTCTCATTGAAAAAATTAACCATGCTTATCCCACTTCAAATGAGCAGCTGCACTTTGAAACTGGATCCTTCTTTTGGCTGTAATTGTCCAAATGAGGAGGACCAGGTTTTGCTAACTATTTGAAAAGAATTGGTTGCGACTGTAAAGCATCTTTCTGCTTTCAATGTTTTCTCTTCAAATTTTGGTGTGTTCTCAAGCAAAGAAAAAAAAAAGAAGAAGAAGAAGAAAGGAAAGAAGCAGGGAGGGAAGGAGAAAGGAAGTAAGGAAGCAAAAGGAAGAGAAAGAAAGGGAGGAAAAAGCAGTTTACAAAGTACCTATAATCAAGGCAGCTCTTACCTGGCTTTGGAGGAAAGAGAAAGACATAAGATGACCCCAAAAGGTCAGCCTGAGAAAGACTGGAGTTTAAAGTGTGACTATAAACTATTGAGCCAGATTTCTCTTTTCTTTTTAATAAATTTACCAGAATAAGCAAAATAATAATTAAATACATACATACATGTATACACATGTATACGTATAAGTGTGTGTGTGTGTATTCTGTTGAGTGTTAGTGCCAATTCCTGTGATACCAACATTGCTAAAAACAGTTGTTAAAATCTCCCTTGTGGATTGTCTTTGGAGCCAGTTCATGGGCACATAAAGAAAGTGTTCTCCATATTTTCCAGCTTCAGAAATTATCTTTACTCATATCCATTTATATCTTCTTGGCAAGGTCCTTATGATTCCAGTTCAACGTGCCTAAGGAAT
>CAUYRT010028473.1:0-81956 GCA_963574885.1 Lepilemur ruficaudatus
TACTATTCAGCTATAAGAAGCAATGGTGATATAGCACCTCTTGTATTTTCCTGGATAGAGCTGGAACCCATTCTACTAAGTGAAGTATCCCAAGAATGGAAAAATAAGCACCACATGTACTCACCAGCAAATTGGTTTCACTGATCAACACCTAAGGGGACATATAGGAATAACATTTATCGGGCGTCGGGCAGATGGGAGGGGGGTGGTGGGGATGGGTATATACATACATAATGAGTGTGATGTGCACCGTCTGGGGGATGGACACACTTGAAGCTCTGACTCTGGGGTGGAAGGCGAGAGGAAGGCAACACACATAACCTAAACATTTGTACCCCCATAATATGCTGAAATAAAAAAAAGAAAAATGTATACAGAGAAAAAAAATTCAAATAAATGTTCCCAGAAAGAGTAAAAAAAAAAAACATGTAAACCACATGGAACCTCAAATTTCTAATGACATATCTCACTGTAACACCACTGTGATTGGGACTTCTTTTGGAAAGCCACTGTGGTGGGCCACCATACTTGACAGAAGATCTATGTTGATATTCAAGTGCTTTGAGGTTAGGACAGTTGCTTGGAGTTTTTATCATCTGTTACACTTTCCCTGCTGTGTGATTACTGCAAAGACAGGCCGAATTGCAAGGGCCACAAAGATTGCATTCTTGAGATAGTTATTTTGAAAATGTTTAGCCCATGATAGCAGTTAGAAATCAAGCAGTAGATTGATCCAATGTCTAAAAAGAGATGTAGAGATTGGTTTGTCCTAAAATAAAAAATAACCAGCTCCCACTAAATGAACTTGGTTGTTAATTCATCACATAGAGGCAGAACAATGTTTTACAAAAAGAACATATTTAGAGACCCAGCTCTTCCCGTCACTAGCTGAGACGATTTGGGTAAACCACTTAACCTCTCTAGGCCTTTCGAGGTCTCGTTTATAAAATGTTGCCAATAATACTTGTTTTACTGACCTCCAAGGTTGCCATGAAAATCATTTGAGAAAAGGGATGTGAAAGCTCTGTTTACTGCAAAAGTGCTACGTATTTGTATTCTGAACCCATTTGTGATGCCACTAGGCACTTGGAAATCAGTCCACGAATGGCTGTTCTGATTGACGATAGAAGTGTAATTGTCCTGTGACCAACCCACTTCATCCCTACCATGCATTCCAGACATTTCAGTGCAGGAATAAGGTCTATGGGAAAAAGTCAAAAGGAGACGGATCAGAGGAATTCCACTGGCCCTTCCCAGGGCCCAGTGCACAGAATGGTCCCCTGTGCATTGTTACTTTGCTGTGTTTGCTGATGTCCTCAGCTTCCTCGACAATAACAGACAGATATCTGGGTGATGATAAGCAGATAGAGTGAGTGTGCTATTTCACCAGGTTTCTAGTGCAAAGGCCTCTGTATCTCATCCATGGGATTGCAGCTTCACTGGCTACTCTTTCAGTTGAATGTGCAAATAAATAAAGCATAGCCTACCTTTCTTTAAAATGCTGAGGAGTGACATCTACTAGTGAATATTTTTCAAAGCTATACACACGGATAGTTTTGCCTTTTGTTACAAGGGTAGGACAAGGTGATTCTGGATTCTGACCTGAGCCCTGAATCCTACTGCTGCCCAGATTCTCTGTGTTAAGCATTCTGTGCTTGGTACCAACTGATGATGGTTCTAATCTTTGTAGTTGCTTCTCTCTCAGTAAGTTCTATTTATTTAGGAAGCCACACATAGGCAGAAGAGAGCCAGGAAGACTGCATACATTGGAAAATTTAATATACATAAAATTAAGTGCACCATTTCTTATCGCTCACTGGAGCCCAAGCACTTAACTCATGCCTTACAGACAACCCAACAAACATCAGTGCTTGTTGATATTAATGATGGTGGCAGTGGTGGTGGTGATGATGATGATGATGATGGCAAGAGAAACAACTGCCACTGCCTTTCCACAATGGTTGGACTTCTAAATATGTACACTAGGTCTTTCTTGATGTGTGGTAGTTATACCAAATTCCAGCTGCAGGTACACCATGACTCTGTAAAGAGAAAGATTACATTTTTCTCAGGAGTCAACGTCTCCTATGTTTGTTGCCATGGGAAGCTTATCAAACTCTGACGTCAGCTACTTTCCCATGAGAAGTCCAGAAATTTCATAATACCACAGATGACTTTCTCTTTCCTATTTGCTTCAGACTAGGAGAGAACTTTTCATAAGGCTTAAAAATAAACATCTGACCTTCACCCACTTCTCCAATCAGAAATTATCTCGCCTATAAACGTCTACCCACATTCTTCTACTAATAATTGAAAGATCTTAGCTGATGCAAGTAGCATCATGGATGATTCTTAATTAAATGATTTCCCAAGAAAACAGAAAAGGCTGTAGCTAATAGGCACTGTTTTAAGACATCAAAACTCTTCCTTTGTACTATTATGTGATCTTATTCTGTTCCAATAGGAAATATTTTCTTCTTCATACTTGTACAAAATTAGCTTTTCTGAGAACATATACCTGAGCTAAATTCTTTGCACTACATGCAGTTTTAAGGAAAATTCAGTAAAATTTCCCTAGCTAGGATTGCTAGTCCTGGCTACCTGTTGTTATGGAAATAAGTGAAGAATTGAGCCATTCTACCTTCCAGATGCAGAATAACAAAGGATGAAGAGATAGGAGCTAACATTCATAGTGGTGCCTATGGCATTCTAGGTTCAATAGTAGGTACTTTATATGTCATCTCACTCATTTATCCATTCATTCACCCGACATTATGAAGCATATGTTATATGCCAGGGAATATGCTGAACGTTTGGTATAGAGTTATTGATAAGACAATGTCCTCGCCATCAGGAAGCCCATACTCATAGAATGATACCTACTGTGGCAATGCCACCACTGTAACAAAATACTATGGGGGCTTAGAAAAGGAAAAACCCTTCAAAGTAGTTATTATTATCCTCATTTTAAAATTGAAGTAACTGATATCCAACAAAGAACTTCCCTAAGTTCAAACCTCTATTAAGCATAGAGTTCTATGTGACCCCACAGCCTGCCTTCCACAATTCCATGCTGCTTCCATGTGAAAGACCTGTGTCCAATCCAATTGCATGGTTTAAAGCTTCGTCTGCGATCCAGTAAGTGTTTGCTGCAGAATGCCATGAGAATTCTCACGTTCATTAATAACTGAATTTTCTTTAATTATAAGAATGACATCTTTAATTTCCCACGTTAGCCTGTTTGGTAGCTCAATTCCTAATACATTATCATATTAATACACCTTGTCCCTCTTATCTACTCACTTATACAAGTATCTGTATATATTTCCATATGCCTAATCCATAGTAACACAAAAACATATCCCATGAAAATCAGGAGATTCTCACACAGCTATAAAACTTTACACTAGAATCCAAGTGTACTATAGACAAACTTTACTCAAGGTACACTGGCAAACATGTAAATGAAAACATATGATTTTAAAAAGCAAAAAGGAAGCCTTGTTCAAGGGCTTGATGCACTTATGAACTATTAGAGACAGGTGTGGGCAGGTGGCTGGTTGAAGGTGAGGAGGAGAAACTGTGGGTAGTGAGCAAAGGTTTTAGGGACATGAAGTTTCACAGCATCTTAAGATGTATTTGAATTGCTTTGGTATGGACCACGTGCAAAAACATTCAATATTTCCCTTCTAAGATATGATAAGCCAAAATATATATAAGGAAAGTTCACTAAGTCATTGGTAAATAAACCGGTGTTGACTTTTAATTTAGAAATAACTGGCCAAATTGATCCCAGCCCTCCCAACTACAATTCTCCCCCTGCAGAGTGCATTGATTTGTAATACCTTATTGTTTTCTCTCATGGTTTGTCTTTCTTTTTATTATTTTATTTTCCTACTGCTGTAATATATGACTGGGGATGTTGAACCTTTGTGATTTTATATATTTTTGAGCTTATAAATTCCCTTTAGTTGTCATCTTTCCAGATGGAGGCTTCATCTTTTTCTATTCATATTATAAAAATAATATTTGTAATGATGCATGAAATATAGAAAAGTGCACAATTCATTATTGTACAGTGATTAACTTTTACAGAATGAACACAATCAGGTAGTCAGCATCTGGATCAAGAAACAGAATATTGCCAGCACCCCAAGAGCCCCTTCACGCCCCTTTAGCCCCAGGATAACCATTATTCTGATTTCTAACACCAAGTATTAGTTTTGTTGGTGTTTGAAGTTTATATTAATGAAATCATTTAGTAAGTTTTTGGTGTCTTGTTTAACATTATGTTTCTGAGATTGGTTGCCTGAACAATATTTAGATTTATTCTAATTGCTATACAGTATTGCATTGTTTGCCTACCACAGTTTATCCATTTTGCTACTGATAGACATTAAGATTATTTCCTGGGTGTGGCTATTACGAATAGTGCTGCTGTGAACACTCTAGTTCATGTCTTCTGATGAATATATATATGCATGGATTTTTATTGTGTGTATGCCTAGGAGTAAAATTTCTGGGTCACAGAATGTACAAATACTCAGCTTGAGCACATACTGCCAAGTATTTTTCCCAACTGATTTTTGCCAATTTACATTCCCACAGCAGTGCATGAGAGTTCCAGTTGCTCACCAACTGTTTGAATTATCAGCCTTTTAAATTTTAGCTATTCTAGTTTTACGTAGTTTTAGTTCATTGTAGTCTTAATCTGAATTTTTCTAATGATTTCTAATGATTGAGATTGAGCACTTTTTCATATGCTGGTTGGCAATTTTGATATCCTCTTTTGTGGAGTGCCTGATGAAATCTTTACCTATTTTTGGATCATCTATTTTTTTCTTGTTGATTCATGGAAATTCTTTATATATTCTGGGTGCAAGTTCTTTGTTAGATATATGTAGTGCTAATTTTTTTCCTCATTCCATGGCTTGGCTTTTCACTCTCTTTATGATTCTTAATTTTAATATCATACAATTCATTTTTTCCTTTATACTTAATGGTCTTTTGTGCTGTTTACAAAATCTTTGCCTATCTTAAGATTGTGGAGATATCTTATGTTTTTTTCCTGAAGTGTTAATTTCTAAGTTTTCACACTTAGATCTATAATCAATCTGAAATTATTGGAGGAATGGTGTTAAATAGAGGTCAAGATTTGGTTTTCCTTTTCTCCACATGGATATTTTAATTGAGATGCTGATGACGTTACTTTCCTCCAGAGAGGGATTATACTATCTTCTAGTAGTTTTCTGTGGGGCATCACTTCAGCTAAACAGGGCTGAAGTGATCTGCTATTTTGCTTGAGTCTGTTGGCCTCTACTTTGCTCCCTCTCTGTGAGTGAACTCTCCAAAGATTCTAACTTAGACTGTATCCCAAGACCCTCTCTTCTTCTTCTTTTGGGAGGGTTCCTACTTTTTATCAAAGCATAATTTACACACAAGAAATTTACAGTTCTGCAGGTTTTGACAAATTCATACAGTTGGATAACACCCACCACAAATAAAATATAGAACAGCTCTATCAATCCCATGAAATTGCTGAAAACTCTGCTTTGCTATTCAGAATGTTCTGCTTAGTTCTTTATTTTTTCATGATCTCTGTCCTTTGTATCTTAAGGACAGCAAATGCCTTGAGGGGAAAATCGCTGAATGGGAGGTCACTTTTCGAGGCCTTCCTTCCCTCCAAGATGTTGGCCTATCAAGTCCTGGTTACTGCAGCAGCTCTCTGATGTCTTCAAACAGATTTTGGGTTTTTGGAATTCTGTCCAGATTTTCTAGTTGTTCTCGAGAACGTTGGACTGCCATAAGCTATTCTATTATAGGCAGATACGTAAGTCAGTCTAGCTACATTCAACAAGCTAATTAAAACTCTCCTCCAAGATGAGCGAGGTGGCTCACATCTGTAATCTCACTGACTCAGGAGGCTAAGGCAGGAGGATCCCTTGAGGCCAGGAGTTCAAAAACAGCCTGGGCAAAATAGAAAGTCCAATCTCTTAAAAAAAAAAAGAAGAAGAAGAAGAAGAAGAAGAAAAGAAAGAAACAAACCACTTGGGTGCAGTAGCTTATGCCTGTAGTCCTAACTACTTGGGAGGCTGAGGCAGGCAGGAGGATTACTTGAGCACAGGAGTTTGAGGCTGCAGTGAGCTATGATTGGGCCACTGCACTCTGCCTGGTTGACAAAGCAGACTCCATCTCTAAAAACAAAAACAAAAAAAAGCTCTCTTCCAAAAATTTTTAAAATTGATCTCAAAAAGATAAAAGAAAATGTCAATGTTGGCATCTATGACTACTGCTCCATGTGTTCAGTCATGGAAAGAACTTTGGAATAAAACAAATCAGGATTTCAATTCCAACTGTCATCTATTAACTATGTAACAGTGAATCTGAATCTGTTTGCTTAATTTCAAAGGAGGATAATAAAAAGCAACTAGCTTCAGAGTTTTCTCGTGAAGATTAAATGAGAACAGATATCACGCACCCTGCACATAGTAGGCATTCAACAAATTATAGATATTATGCGATACCTTATCATTTCTCTTAGAGCTAGCAAATATACTCATCTCCTAGAATCGATGGAGAAGGCTGGGAGTATGCAGCCCCCCAAAAAGCAATACTCTTCCCTAGGCACCCTATTACATGCTGAAAAGGGGGAACTTTGTTGAATTTGTTTTATTCACCACTATGACAAGGTTATTCACAGATATAGAGACACACATAATAAATTTTTTTCTTGAAAGACTGTAGAATTATATATAAGCCATCTGAGTTGAAAGACTCTTAAAAATCTATTCCAAATGGTTCCTGTTACAGATAAAGGAGTTGAGTAGTTAAATGACTGGTTCAAGGTCAATTCACTTGTTAGCATTTATTTAAATGATCCAAATTCCCTAAGATCACATATTTCCTTCCTTCTAACATACTCCTAGCTCCCATATTCAACTGTAAATGTAAAACAGAGACAATTCATATGTTTTATTGTTACTGGCTCATTCTGACTAAAACCCATAGATCTATTTTTAAGTATTTTATTTTAATTTCTGTCTCCACAAATTATGTGACTTCCTGCCAACTAAGACTGAAACAGCTACTTGCCATTCTTTTCCCCATTCCAAGGATTACGTCCTGTAGTTGTTCATTCTTCTGTCTGTTATTAAGAAATAGTCTGCCTCCGTCCTCCAACATACCAGACAGAGAGGAGCTCTTGGAAACCCGCGGAACACTGTTCTCTTCAAGTTTCCCAAGTGAGAAGGCAGCGGGGAAGCTGTGTGGATGCAAGAGTGACAGTGTGCATCCTGGCAGTGTCCTCTCTGGGCAGGGACGGGCCATCAGCACCACTACCGCCCTCATGCTTCCCAGCAAAGGCAGCACTTTGGGGATCATTTCTTCATAAGACCCTTGGTTCAGCACGTCTTTCAGCAATGTGTACCCTACTAACCGACATATGAGCCCAAATCCCGTATGAACTGAATACCCTGGAAGAGCTTCATGGTCACAGAGCCCGCAGCCATCCCATAAAAGCCTCCCACCAGGATTCTCAGGAGCTCTGCCTGGAGCACACCTTCCCCAGATCTTTCCATGGGCGACTCCTTCCTACTGGTGCATTTTCAGCCTAGATGTCTCTCCTTCAGAGAGATCATCTCTCACCATCCAACCTCCAGCGAACTTCAGTGGTCCTCTTCACAATCTGCTGTTGCATTTACTCATGATCAGAAGCGTGTTTTCCCTGTACCCCACCAGAATGCAAGCCCCATGCAAACAGAGCCCTTGCTCACCACCGTGTGCCCTGTCCTAGAGCAGAGTACTCAGCGAATAAACGAATGTGGGCACATGTGCTGGCTTCGAAGGCTGGCCCCACTGCTAGCTGGGTGAACTCAGGCCAATGACTTAAACACAATGAACTTCTCAGTGCTTATCCTAAGATAAGAATATGTCTCTTACAAGGTTATTGTAGTCATCAAATCAAATAGATATGTGCTTAGCACAAGGCTTAGTTCTAAAAAGCACTTAATAAATAATAGTTACTATTATAATTTCCATAAGGAAAGCAAAACACATTATAAAAGGGTCATTTGAGGATTGTTTTATAGAAATAGTAATGTTGAAATCAAGGGACCCTAATTCAACCGTGTAAGGTGAAATTTTAAATTAATTAAAATCTGATTCTTCTTGCTGGCTATATAAACTTACTCATTTTCATAAAGGATCCCTAATTTAACCTTTGCAATGATTTCCTGTTATAATAAGTTATCATTTGAGACCCTCCCCTCCTTCCAACCCCTTGGTATCCATTTGGATGATGGCATCTTTCTGAGAACACTTGTGGTAGAAATTTTAAAGTAGGATTTTAACTATTTTTTATAAACATGTGCTGGCAGTGTTTTCCCATTTGTGTAATCTAGAAAGACACTAGTTACTTTCTCATGATACTGAATGGCTTTAGCTAGATGTTTCCCAAAGCCTCTAAGAAAATCAGCACTCTTGTGGGACTAGAAATCTTATTGAGAGGAGAGAAATTACTTTTTTCCTTTTATTACACCTTGGTTCTCCCATAATGCATGTTTTCAAATAAAACCCATTTCTCCCTATGCCTGAGGAGATGGTTAAATCAAATGAGCAATAAATAGTGCCTGGCTGTTTGCCACTGGCTGCGGTGGGTTCTGGGGAAGGAAGACAGGCTCATTTGCCTAACGGTCCAGCTCCCTTCCTGTCTTCCTCCATCGTGGGTCTTTTCCTTCCTCACCATGTCCTGTCTAGACTCAGCTTTGCCTGCAGAGAACCTTGGCAACTGCTTCTAAGCCAGGTCAGCCCGAATCTGTGTGTTGGGCCCTGCATGAAAAGCTGTGGCTTAAAGGGATACAGTAAGGAAGGCTCACGAGGGCATCTATTTGAAGTTGCAAAGTCGCTGATGGTAGAGAAAGATCTTCAAACAGGGAGAAAGAGTTTCATTAACTTCCTGGCCCTTAGTCCCTAAATCTGAAAATAAAAAGGAACAAGCTTATCTGAAGACAAGCTCCACTTTTCGTCACTTTTAGCCATTCACTTTGTTTTCTCTTTAAAGCCTTTCTCCCTTCGTCTCACCGACAAGATAGTTCATGAACATCCCCAGACACTATAGACCCCAAAAAATAAATGAATAAATAAGTTTTCCACTTACAGCATTTTCTTCCTCTATTTCCCCTTTATTCATTCTCAAATTTTTAAAATACTAAGGAAGAGAAAGGGAAACTTGGCAAATAAATGCTGTTTCTGAACTATTCCCCCTTCTCTACCCCATAGTTTGGAAAAAATGGGAGACTGACTTCGAAATAATTGTACTTAATTTCTTTAAAATGAAAATGCATAATAGCTATTTCTGTCCATGCCTTATTTCCCCCTTTAAGGTCCTAACTAACAACAGTGCCCGAGGAAGAAATGATATGATAAAGTATATAGTCTGTATTAACTCAGATTCATTCAATTTAATCATGCCTCCATCCTCCTTTTATTCCAGGTATCACTGAAACTTTTCAAGAGCATCCAATCGAATTCCACGAGGATTGCTGATCAACCAGAAGGCTCAGACAACTGATTGCTTACCTGTGAGTGGAGTTTATGTTTTTCTTTGGGCTCTGCTTGTAGGAGTTACACAGCCTCTCTGCCCAATTTTCTGAATTCTTGCACCTAAAGATGCATTGTAAGAAACCAGTCTTCCCGCTGTGCCCTCATAGTATACTTACCAGTTAATCAGTTAGAATCTATTGCGTAAAGTTTTGAAGAAATGGTTTTCCTGGTTTTTTGTAATCTGATTTTTTTGCTTTATTTTTTTATTTTTCCTGCATTTGTAATATCTTAAACAAAACAGTCCCTGATCAATAATGCAGTCTTCACTTCCTGTGAAAAATGCCAGTGACCCGAGGCAATGAACAGAGGATGAGTCAATCTACCAGGGTGAATACTGGTGATTTCAGGAGCAATAAGTAACCCCACTTTCAATAAATCTTTCTCACCTGGGAGGAGAACTTCTATCAGCAGAGGGACCCCCAAGAAGCAAGAAGAGGAGATTTCAAAGGGTAGAGGATGGTGAAACCAAAGGAAATTTCACTCATTCACAATTTTGCTGGGCTTGGCCCCAGTAGGAATAAAATTTTTTCAGGAATTTAGCACAGTTCTCGGGCAATTGTTGTGTCAAGATTACATCTGTTTCCCCCATACTAGTTTGCTCAGGTTGCCATAGCAAAATACCACAGTCCAGGTGGCTTACACAACAGAGATTTATTTTCTCACGGTTCTGGAGGCTGAAAGTTTGAAATCAAAGTGTTGGCAGGGTTGATTTCTTGAGGCCTCTCTTGCAGAGCAGAGGGCCACCTTCCCCTGGTATCTTCAAAGGGTCATTTGTCCGTGCACACACCTGTCTGGTGTCTTTCTCGCTGTGCCCAAGTTTCCTCTTCTTGTAAGGACACCATTCATACTGGATTAGGCTCACACTAAAGACCCCATTTTCACTTAATCACCTTTTTAAAGACCTTATCTCCAAATATGGTTACATTCTGAGGTTCTGGGTGTTAGGACTTCAATATAGAATTTGGGGGAAACACAATTCGGCTCATAACACCACCATCATGATGTCTTCTCTCATATGCTGATTTCTAGTTATTTCATATGAAGTTAGTTCCCCTGATTCTTCTCTCCTGAACTTCCTTAGCACTTATATCACTCTCAGAGCACTTGGGGTGCTTTGTGTCCACTCTCATTTCCCTATGACACTGTATAGTTTCTGAAAATGTAAAGTGTGCCTTTTACATCTCTCATGGCACTGGAGGAGGTTTGTATACAGTAGGCATTTAATACTTACTAAACGACTGACTGACTGAATGAAACAGATAGAGGATTAGAAGCAGCCTCTGAACCTACAATTTCTCTGCTGAGAATCCAAATGATGATTATCAAAGGTGCTTTCTCCTCACTTGCTGCTCCCCCAAAACAGGTGGAATAAGTCAAGATTGGAGAGAGGGGGTGAAAGAAAGGTGTCATCGACTCATGGCAGAGACGTACCTTTCTCTTCACAGTGGTAGCAAACAGTAAAGAACATGAACATGCCCCAGATAAGTCACCTTCCCGTGAGAACACTGTTTGGGGAGCTGAGGGGACCTCCTGACTTTAAGGGCCTGTGGGACATGCAAAGGCAGGTGTCTAGAAAACAAGGGATCTGCAAGTCTGAAGGTCAGGTGAGAACCAGGGAGAGGGATTTCACAGGCATAACCGACAGACAGGAAGTAGCACCACAGCAGTGGATGAGGCCCCCGGGGAACACAGTGTGGAGGGGAGAAGTGCAGTGGCTTAAAGCTTCCATCAGAAATGGTATGGGGAAGTTTTTCCTGGTAAATAACAGAAGAAGGATGCTCCCAAGAGGAAGAACTGTACACGCTACTTCTAACGAGGGTGTGTGAGGACATGCATATTTTTAGCTAATGTGTATGTCTACTTTTTTCTCCCTTTATTTCTTTGGACCTATTTTGTTCCTTCTTATATTCTCTCTTTTGGGGGCTATGCCCCAAATCATTCATATGGGCTTGCCATACCCAACTTTGCTCCCCTCTAGCTAATCCAGCCGTGGACATGTGTTTGACACCCCAGCTGCCTGCCCAGGAGGTATCACACAACAGTACCTTCCTTTGGGGCCATTTCCTTCATCGGCCAGTCAGAGCTGATCAGGAGTAGACTCCCAATGACCAAAGAGACAGAGGCAGGTGCTCTTCAGGGTCAAGGGGCAGCCACTCAGTTGCCATGGAGCATCATCTTGTCTAGATGGGCAGTGAGGTCCACAGCTGGGAGTGGGAGATGTGCCTCTTTTGCACTGGACTCCCTCTTTCGTCCATTTTCCCTGCTTATCGTCCTACCCCAGCTGTTCCCCAGAGTAGGCTTTGGCAGTATTTTTTAATTTCCTTGTCAGGCCAGAATGGGAGCTGGTGGAGAGTGGAGGGGCCAGGCCATGACTCCTGACAGCCACGACTAGCCTCTTCTCTCTGGGCCCCACCATTAGATGTCATTTCTAATGGGGCCCTGTTTACCCCAGGACTGACTCTCCCTAATTTGCCCTGTTAGTGTGATGCCAATAAAAGAACGAAAGGCATTTATTCATTTCTCTTTTATTTTCCAAAGTGTTATTCCTTCTCCTTTAAGTTCTCTCCTTGCTTTAAATTTTTTTTCTTCTCCCTTAATTTTCCTTTCTTAGCAGAAACCCCTGATCTTTGGGGTTTGTCTGATTATTAGCAGGAAATTATCAGAGGTCTGGATACCTCGTCTTTCTTTTCTGCACACTCCCATACATTTTTTAAAATGAACTTTGAGATACCAGCTTTCTTCAAGTACCCACTTCCATACTTTCTTCTTTGTATTCTTGGGGTAGCCAGGAAAAAAGTCCCTATTTTCTCGAAGCTACCCAAAGCTCAGTGACACCTGAGTCAGTGATGTTATGCAAATTGCTGTTTGTAGCAAATGAGAAATTTTGAAGGCAAGAGGAAAGAGCTCTGCAATCCGTGAATGGCCTGTTTGGGGTGTTCCAATGAATGATGGCCAGTGGCCAGCATAGGTGCCTCCCAACTGTGTTTCATTAATTTCAGTCAGCTCAAGGGCTTGGAGAGAAAGATCATTTTCCTATGAGCATGTAAAAGAAGTGCTTTGAGTTGTAAGCACCTAGAAGGCTTTGCCCTTATTTTAGAACAGCACAAATGAGAGATTTTATGACCACTGTGGGCCAATATTTTTGGAGTCAGTTGAAGCCGCAGATGGAGTGGAAAGAGAAGTTTGGGGTATTTTTTCTTCTTCTTCTTCTTTCCTTGAGTTTTGCAGAACGAGTCTCCCTGGACACCCTTGACAAAGTGCTCAGTCTCGTTTCGTTCAAGTGTGCCCAAACTTGCTATAGCAGGATCTGAAGGGCTCTTTCTTAAACTAAGATTCTTTCCTATGGATTTCTGGCAGTGGCTTTAGAACTAGGCTCATATGGGAGAAGGCCTGAAATCCAGTCCCTTCCACGGGAGTCCGTCCTCAAGGAGACTGCTCTCAGGGTCCTTGTCATGAGGTATGAGAAGGAAAAATACATGAGCCTGGGCATAGCCCAAGTTTGGTTAAGGATTGAGGGGATGTGGTGATCACAGATTCCATGGTCTTCCCAGCATTCTGGAAACCTTCTCTTGAGATAAGGAGGGTAAGAGAACATTCTACCACCGCCACGTGCAGATTCCGTAACCTTGCACTAATGATGGAATTTCCCTGTCCAGGGATTTGCACCTGGCCTTAAGAGGCACCTCCATGGAAGCACACCTTTCTGCCTGCCGTGGGTATTGACAGAAAGAGATTGTGCCACAGGCGATAAGCCACGGTGGTGGCTGGGGGCACAGATAGCAGGGAGAAAAACAGGCAATGGTGGCAGGAGCTCTTGTCTAGAACTCCTTGCCAGACTTCTGTTCCCCTAAGCATGAGTGAGTGAGTATACAGTAAAGAGAAAAGAATGATTGTGCTATTTTGCTTTGAAACAAAACTATCAAGTCTTGAGCTTCCAGCTATAACAGGATTTGTGCAGTTACAAGACACAGACTCACCTGCTTCTAAACTCTGCTTTGGGATGCTCAACAAAATGAACTTGTGAACGTGTTGCACTATCCCGTACAATAGCACTCCAGCAGGATTTAAGCAGAGCATGAAATCTGGGTTTTTTTTTCCCTTTTCCCCTTTGCTAATTCAAAGCAAAATGTCCATCATTCACTCTAACACCAGCCTTTAAGAGCTGGAGACAAATGGAGTCTGAATATTCACGCCAACATGGTACAAATGAGCTGTGATTTCAGGACGCTGGCTGTTTCACTGACAGGGGAAAGGGCGGTTGACGAGTTTAATATCTTTGGCTGAAAACACTTTGTAGAAGAGCAATGGAGAAGGCCAACATTAATATTGAGTCCTGTTCTTTAAGGACCCAATATGATGTGTCGTGGAATGGGGCAGCCTCAGTTTGGGAAAAAGTGTGTTTATCATATCTAGAGGATGTGGGGCTGAATGCAAACACATGGGAGGGCTGGAGGAAGGAGCTCTTCTAAGAGCATTTTCTCCACGTTCTTCAGTGAATTTCTCCCATAAGTATATTATACCATGATTTTGAATCTGATTTCACCACAGAATTACCAAATTTATAAATATAAAGACATTTGTTATAAGGAGAGATTCTGGGGACCTGACTGCCTCCCCCAGATTACTGGCTAATGATTTATAAATAAAAGATGCAATTGTAAACGGAGGGTTGATGGGGAAACTAGTGACCACCGTTAGAACCTTCCTTAAACGTATTCAGACACGCACTCATTCATTGACTCGTTCATTTATTACTCATCCATTCATTACAGATACATTGAACTGGACTTCCTCCATCTCACATGCCGTATTAGATCTGAGCGACATTTGCTACACTAGTATTTTTTCCCATAAAATGGGCTCTTTTTAATTCAATGCAATGGAAAATTTGGTGAATCCAATGATGTGTTCATTGACGTAAATTGTGATTTCTGATACTCTATTTGTTTTTCATTGGCCTCATTTTGGCAAAGGGCCATAATATTTTAAATCTCTCTGCCCTCTTATCCGCCTATCATATTAATTATGTGGTTCATAGGCAAAATACTGCAATACACTGACTATATCTGTACTACTTTTCTGCAAATCACTGTGAAAAGTGATGCATAATTGTACCCTACCTTATTTATTTCCTAGATTCTGGTTTTTGTGTAGAAGGGTTTTTTTTGAAAAAAAAAATGGGGAGAATATAACTGTAGTCTCAAAGTACATTCATCCTGTGATATTCATGGGGGATTGGTTCCAGAACCCCTGAGGATACCAAAGTCCACAAATGTTCAAGTCCCTCATATAAAATGGCATAGTGTTTAGATATAAGCTATGCACATCCTCTCGTATGCCTTTAATCATCTCTAGATTACTTATAATACCTAATACAAGTGCTATGTAAATAGTTATTATATTTTATTAGTTTTTATTTGTATTCTTTTTATTTTTGTATTGTTATTTTTTATTGGGATCTTTTTTGGAATACTTTCTATCCACTTTTGATTGAATCCGTGGATGCAGAACCCATCGATACGGAGAGGCTATTGTAATTGAACTTCCAAGCAAAGTAAGGATGCTGTGACATTTTTATGGAATGCTCATAAGACCCAAAGGTGAGATACCAGAAGCTGATCTACCATGAAATTAGCAGAGCTTAAGCCACAGGCCCTCTCCTTGGGACAGGTCATTTAATATTGTATTCTGTTTCTTAAAGGAGGCCTCCCAAATAACCTTCAGGTCCCACAAAACCCGGATGTGTCCTAAGACTGACACAGACAAATTTTAGATGATTTAGCTTCATATCTAAAGCTAATTAAGCAAGCAAAGTGAAGAAGTGGTCAAAGTATGAAATGTGGTAATTTATTTTTTTAAGGCTTTGGGGCAAATTCAGCTTATTTTCTAAAGCGAACCCCACTTAAGTGAAATAATAGATCAGTTTGCCAAAGCACAAATGAACATAAACAGAAGATTCATTTTTACTTCATTAATAAACATCAAATATGAACTTAACCTAACATAGAGCAGGCCAAACCCTCCTGCTGACAGGAAACAGCTCCTAGCAAGAGCATTTGGGAGAGGGGCATAAATCTCTCCAGGCAATCACATGATCACTTCACCATCGAGGTCCTTGCCACAGGCCACTTTGTATTATCCATTTACAAGTCTTGTGAGATGGAACAGAGTGTCATATTTAAGAGCATACCTTCTAGGGCTAGGAAGTAAATCCCAGCTCTACCAATTACTAGCTGTGTGACCTTGGGCAAATGACTTACCTTCTCTGGGCCTCCATCTTTTTGTCTGTAAAATGGGGACAATAAGGAGTGTTATAAGGATTTAAATTGACATTTTTAAAGTGCTTAGAATTGTGTTTGGTACACAGTAAGCAGCATAACTGTTGACTAAGTAGATAAACTTGTCCATTTACACTGGAAGCTAGTATGGATCACTTGTGGGTTCACCCCTGCAACTCCTCACAGTGTCTGGCCTGGCAGATCCGCCATTAATGAAAAACCGTAGAAATCATGGTCACACACCGGCAATCTGAGGCCCATGCTGCCTTGCAAACATTCTTCCCTGGCCCAGCATGTTTTTTTTAAATTTTGGATTCAAATTCTCATAGGGATGCATGCATTCTCCATTTCCCCCTCAGCCACCACTCCCCAAATATTTACCTCTTTGGTCCATAAAGTTATTTGAGTTTGTATGGCTGGTATGAATGATGATCACGTAATATGTGAACACTCCTGTAGTTAGTAGCAGTTTGCTGGCTCATAGGAAGCGAGATGGGGCCAAGGAGGAAGTTCAACGTGAGCCACTTCCCCTCCCTGATGCTCTACCTGCAAACACATGGAAGGGAAATGGGAACTAGAGAAGCTGAGTAAGTACACACCTAGAAGCAAGATCTGCAGACCTGCACTACCTAATGTCGGAGTTGACAGAGACTACGTCAGTCATGACAAGCTAGGTTATGCTGGGGTCAGAAATAGCCAAAATCTCAATGAGTTAAAAACAAAGGTTTGTGTGTCACTCACTCAAAACAGACAGGGGTCTCTGGTTCAGATCACTGTCATCCATACTCTGGGACCCCTGCTGATAGTCACTATCTGAAAATATTGCCAACTGCGGCAGAGAGAAAAGAGATCTCTGGAGGGTCTCATGTTGGCAAGTCACCCAGAAGTGACATGATACTTCTGCTCACAACTCATTAGCCAGAACTAGTCACTTTGCCCCAGCTGACCACAGAGGGCCACAAGGGGCCAAGTATGACACAATTCTACAATGTACCTAGAAGGAGTAGAACAGGAACATGGGGCAGACAGCATGAATGGCCACAGCTATGGCATTATGTGGAGCTTGGAGTCACAGGCCAGGATTCTTTAGCTTTTCAACCAGTTCAACTCAGCAAATATCTCCATGCATCTACAAATGCGTAGCAAAGTACTGAGCACTGTGAGGGGGTATCAAAGGAGATGTAGGCCCTGACATCAAGCAGCTTTAGACTAGGTCAAGAGAAAGAGATGTTATAAAACACTGGAGCAACAAAGCCTTATGATATTGATCACTAAGAACAGTGCCAACAATGCAGTAGAAGCTGAGAGGATGGTTCTTGGATAAAGATAAGACTTGAGCTAGATTCTAGAAAAATATATGGGATTTGCAGAGGGAGTGGAAGGCACTTCAGGTTATAGGAAGCAGGGACAAAGGCCCAGAGGCAGAGATGGGGCCAAATCATGGCAGGACTAGGGAGTCTGGCCTGGCCATGAGCTGTGTCTGCATGAGAGGGATCCTGGGATGGATAGAGTGCGGCCCTTTGTCTGAGGGTTTCTGGGGTCCACAGAGAAACAAGATGATGGCATATGAAAGGAAGATCATCTTTCCTCAATAACCTCCTTCAAAACTGAAGCACCTACACCTCCCAGTCACCAGCCCTTACCAGCAATGCTTATTCTCAAAACCAGGAGTCCTGAATGCCCAGCAGCTTCCCAGACCTGCGAGGCAGTCCCTGAGTGGAGACAGTGCTAAGCCTCGGGCTGCTCTTGCTTCTAGTTTAAGGCATGTTTGATCGCTTCTCCTGCTATAAAAGAATATCTAAGTTCAAGTGAAATAGCCTCTCATTGCTGGGGTCAGTTCAGCCTTTTTGCTATGTAACATCTGTTTTTGAAATTCGGCTGAGACCCTGACTTAAATCTGTTTAACTTAAAACGCAGCGAGAGAACATCTTGTTTTCATGAATGTCCAGGGGCTGTGTGTCAACAAATAAAAGGTCTGTTTGTGGTATTCAAAGTGGAAAAGCTGGTTTTGAGATGTTCTGCCACTGGGATAAATTTATTATGGACTGTTTGTTTCTTGGAATCGTGAATCAAAGTTTGAGAAACACAGTGGACCAGCTTAGTTTAAATCAGCAAATTTCTGCTTGATGGTGGGTGAGAAACATGCTCTTACGGTCAGAAGTTCACCAAGCTGGGTGAATCCAGAAAGATGCCCTCTTTCATGCCTCCTACCTTAGCAGGGCAAAGTTAATGCTTATGTGGATTCCCTGTGTCTGCATGAATTCTGGCAAAGAGAATCTGATGGGTCATTATTTACATGTTACATACACAGGACCCGAAGAGGGAAAGAAAGGGGTGAGAATGGTTCACCATCCCTCAAATCAGACGAGTTAGTTCCTTTACTTCTCCCCTCCTACTTTAGGAGAGGGAGGTGGAAAGGAGTTTCATTCATCTGCACTCTGGCACAGAGTAGATGTCAGCTTATATTTGATGAATGAATGCAAACTCTGCTCTTACACACTTATGTTTCCTTTATGAATGCATGTCCGTGTGTGCACTAATGTCATTCCTGTTTGAAAAAGCCATTACCACCCATATTTTATTCTAACTCAAAAGAAACCATTAAACCATCCTATAGTTCTCTCTCATAGCACCTTGTTTTCTTTCTTCCTAACCATTATCCCAATTTGTATTCTGTTTATTGCCTACATCCACCACCAGACTGTGGGCACCCTGAGGGCAGAGTAGTTGCATTCACAATTTATATGCCACACTAAGCAAGGTGCCTAGTGCATGAATAATACTTCATAAATATTTATTGAATGTTTTTATTGAAATTCTCATTGTGATGATGGTTGTAGAGCCTCGACCGCTCCTGACTGTATCTGAACTTAAACACAGGGAAGATGACAACAGGGCTTATAATGCAGCTGAGTGTGTAGGGCCTGTTGTGTAATGACATACTCACATTCATTAGGCCGTACGCTCTACGTCCTGGTGGGATGAGTTAGTCTAAGCATTTCTACTTTCTCTATGTAAAGTTGTTAAGCTACATCTGCCATATAGCTGGCCAAGATTAATGTCATAGCACATGGCAGTAGTTTAGGATTTTTTTTTTCTCTCAAATGGTTAACTCATTCCTGGTGGGATTCAGTCTATGACTTTAGCCTTTAATAGCAAGACAGTCTGTCCCACCCACCAAGCACCTGGTAAAGGCAGTACAAGGATACAGGGTCAGAAAGATGTTTTGGTACCCAAATGGGCCTATGGCTTAATGTCCACATTCCTTTGTCCCGTGGTCACCGTTGACCTTTCTGATGGTCAGGCAAAATATGATCACGACAACCTGAGTAGGAACAAGGTACATTCATTTGCTCCTTTTGCTTTGGCTGCCTGCGTAGACATGGTTGAAATGGGAATGATTTGTACATTCCAAAACATCTCAAGAGGAATGCTCATTCGTTTACAAGGGGTGCAATTCCACAATAGTTTCTTGCTTTGTATACTTGAAAACATTCCCAAAGAAACAAAGTTGGATGCAGAAAAAATACTGGGAGAAAAGAAAAATAATACTCCAAATTCTGAACAATTCTACTTTAATAGGTTGCTCTGTCTGCCAGCTGGCCACAGAGTTGACTACTTGTAATATATACTTTTGGTAGACCACATGTAGTTCTTGGAACTGTTTATATTAGGCTGCAGAAACTTAATTATTCTAAAATTGGCAGGATTCTCTTTGGTTACTTAATACAAAATTGCTTAGTCATCTTTATACGTAGTGTGGACAGCTTTTGTTTAAGTGTGAAAAGTGGAAACTGCAAATGTACTCCAAAGAAATTTTAGTTCAGGTAGAAAAACAAGAAGGTATCATTTTTTCAAGATGCTTAGCAGGTGGTTGCCACATGTTTTAATTTGACAAGCTAGGTAACTGTTGAGTTGAGGTTCTTGATTACGAGTATTTTTCTGTTTTCTTCGTGGATTTCGTCAGAGGTAAGAAGCTGTTTGTTGCTGCTGCTGCTTGGATTGTATTCGAATCCTACATTTTGCAAAGTACAGATTTTTCTGCAAGACAGTGAAGAACTCTAAAGTCAGCTGTTGGAACAGCTTTCTCGTTCTCAGAAGCAAACAAGGATGTCAATTCAAGCTAGCTGTCACAAAGATCCTCCTTTTGACTCTTTTTGGTTTAAATCCTATCTCATCATCCTTAAATTGCTGCCTTCCAAATGCAATACAGATCTATAGCGCTTCAGCGAGAAAATGGGCAGGCAGAATGAGTTTCTTCCGCGTATTCTGAAGTCTGAAGTGGCGCCGAAGGTTTCCAGTTTTTCCAGGAATGCCCATGGCAACCTCACACTCTTCCTGGGATCTGGGCTGGGGCTCCTAAGAGAGATGGTGAGAAAAGATAAAAGTCCTGTAGCCAATGGGTAGAGACACAGGCCTGGGAAGGGTAGGTTCCCAAGCAAACATCCAGAACAGTACCTTATGTTTCTAATTACCGAGTGTGGTTAGAGAGCGAAATCAGGCAACATGTTTTTTTAGACTGATGGAAGCATTTAAATCGGCTCTGAATGTCAGTGTTTTCTAATTATGATGGAGGAGTGGCAAGGAATCTCCAAAGGCCATGGAAATTTGAAGTGTTTCAGCTGAACCCTGATTCTCTTCTTATTCATCATATGTTTTCTTTCTTCTTCTTTTTCTTTGAACATCCCAGAACAAACCTATTCCCTCGGTTAAATAGCTAATACTCCTCTTCCTGAAAGAAGAATGTCTTTCTAAGACAGAGTTCTTTTCCACTAGAGAAAAACAACCACAACTGCAAACTGAAATATAAAATAGAGCTCCATAGTAAACCACCATAATCCCCAAGGTCACTAAGAGCTCAACTGGAGAGGTAGCCTTTGATAATGTCTTAGCCAAGTTCATCTGTGCACCAATTAAGTCCAATGAATAAGCAATGCCCTGGAATCCATTCCAATTCAACAGGTGTGAACATAGTGCTGAGTATAAGAAAAATACTTAAGAAATTTGATGGATCACAATAGCCAGTGATCACCTCAGGGATATTATGATCTCTTAGAGAAGAGATTGCATGTACTTAGTGATTAAAATATAAGCTATAGACTACGTCCTCCAATAGAAATATAATATGCATGCCAGCAAAACTCATGTTATTGAGTAAGTTGTTCAAAGATCCCGTGGTTTTTTGCTAATCTTAAGTAGGCAACCACTTTGAGCCATTTCTTACCTGGAGAAAAGTCCAGATAGACCCGAACTAACAAACGGGTAAAACTACTATCTAAGTGACTCATGTACAAAGAAGGAGGAAGCAGTCTAAGCACTTTTCAACTTATTATTTAATTTATCTATAAACTTATATGTTTAAATTATGCAAATGTTTAAATTATGCATTTATAATTAAACTTATATGTTTAATTATTTATGTTATGTCCAAGGGAAAAAACAGACAATGTCTCTTGGTTTGGTTTCAAAGCTTTTCATCTAAGATTATAAACTCCTAGAAGATAGACTCTAACTTACTTCATTATTCCAGAATACAGTAGATGCACTTGATGATCATGATGTATAGATATTGAATAATTCCCTAGGGAATAATTAGTCCCTGATTAATAATGGCATGTATTTCATATACAAAGATACTGCTGTTAACATCTTTGAATTGTTCTAGCAACATGTGGATTTGCATCCTGCACCTAAACTCTCCTGCTTTCTATTAGCAAGATTGCTGGCTAAGGCTCTGGATCCAGCCTTTGATCACCTAGGTGAACAAAGCAATCACAAAAGCAGCCACCTGAGTTGCTAATATTCTTATAGATCACTGGTCCAGCCAGTCCAGAGGGTCATGCACAGGCAAAACTATTATTATGTAAAATATGGTGATCTCTGTAACACATTTGTAATTGGTAAAGACTCAATGGCCTCTGATCTTTTGTCCCCCATAACCACTCTTGGGCTTTTTTACCCAACTTGAAGAGTGGTCTCTCTTCAGGCAATGTCTCATCTTCTTGTGCATTTGCCAAGCATTTCATTCCCTCAGTAGCAAGTGCCCAGTCACAGCGAGACTTCCCCATCCAAAAGACCCTTCACGGGAGAACAGAGGGAACTAAGGAGAGAATCAGAGGAGCACAGCCACGCATTGCGATGCTGACCTGTGTGCCCCCCCCCACACTTTTTATTACATCTTCTCTATGAGATTGTAGAGCCTTTGAAGACAGAGACCATGGCTTGCACACCTTCGTGTCTCTGAAGTGAATAGCATTACTTCATACAATGCAATTACTTCATATTAAGAGTTGGAGGATATTATAGCAGGGCTGTCCAACAGAACTTTCTGCGATGATAAAGATGTTCTCTCCATGGTCTCATAGGGTGGCCACTAAACACGTGTGAAATGGGACTAGTGAAGCTGAGGAACTGAATTTTAAATGTTATTTAATTTTAATTGATTTAAATTTAGATTGCCTCGTGTAACTGGTGGCTACCGTATTGGACAGCACAGCCATAGAATCTTGAAACATCTCTTTTCACGATAGCCCTTAACAGCCATTTCACCTCTACCTGGTTATCTTCAGTGATAGGGGCTCAGCCTTCTAAGCAGCCCTCCTTCCCATTGTTGGATAGCTCTGGTGCAGGCAGCCCTCAGCACATCTAAATTATGTGTGATAATTCTGTGTATGCCTCTGTTGTTCAGGCATACATTTACAAAGCATGTTTACACGTTTTTTAGCAAGGCTATGCCAAGGCTAACATGGACACAGGTTGGTGGAGAATTTCCACCTTGGCCTTAGGCTTTGCATCTTATGTCATCTACCCTTCTCTAGGGACCAACCAAGCAGCAGCGGCCTCAGGCCTATTCTGCTTTGGTATTAACCTGTATCTCTCAGTCTGATCCTTCTTGAGCTTGTCAAGGAAAAGTATTTTAGCTCTTCAAAAGGCAGCAGAAGAAATTGTGTTCCAAATTTTCACTTCTCCTCACTCTTTTAAGCAACTTTCAAGTTGGTTTAGAGATCGTCTAAACACCAGTCCTGGCTTTCAACTGATTGGCTGCATTTAAGGAGCTGATGCCAAAGTTCTCTATGTCTTGGTTCTTCTTTCCTTAAATGAGGATGAAACTACTCTTCTTACTTGGGAAATCAAGTAATGATAACCATACAGTTTTGAAAAATATAAAGTGCTCCAAATTAAGGTGATATTATTTGTGATAGCACTTCAAGATCAACCTAGAGTCCCTAAACATGTCTTCCTAAGCATTTACGTTCACACATACAAAAACCATCATTTCACAAATCTAAAATACCCAAACTGCCCACTGCTTATAGGTGAAGAGAGGGCATAAGACATTGGCTTTGGTAATGTTAAGTCTGTCAGGTCTTCTGTTTGTGAAGGAAGAAATGTGAATAGAGAAAAAGTAATGATAGAAGACCGAGCAGGGAAAGAGAGGGAAAAAACAGATAATAACCTCTTAACTCGCCTTAGTAAGGCTTAGTGTTATGGATTCCACTGATTAGAGAAAAGAAACAGCTTGAGAAGGCAAAGCCCCTCGGTTTGATTGCATTAATTCTTATTTCTGTGTTGCTGGTCTTGACAAATGTGCTTTAATGATTGCATGTTTTTTTTTTTTTTAAGTAGCACAGATTTTTGGAACGAGATGGTGACGGTTGAGCTAAAATTAAGTCCAAACTGTACATTACAATCCATTTGTTTATTTGGTTTTAGAGTCCCAAATGAACCTTTCAGTTCAAAAAAGAGCAAAGTGGGTTGATAAATTAATTTTTTTTAAGAAAGGACAAAAGTTCATTTTTGACAGTCAGAAAGAAAACACTGTCAGATTTACTGTATGACTACTGCAACTGTGGGTTTATGTAACTTTTGAGATTCATATATAGTCTATTACCAAGGTCTTTGATTCACTTTGTAAACACTTATCAGTCAATAAAGCACAGAGACATGAACTGGCTTGAGTTACATTTTCCGTACTCAGGATGGTAAAATCTAGAATGAAAGTCCAGTGGTACACAGTTCCTGAGTGCCTACTATGTCTCAGTAGTGAAGAGATTTTTTAAAGACTCTCTCTTTTCATAAATGGGCTTAAGAACAAAAGTATGTGGAAAGTCAAATATGAATAAAAGCATTTAAAGACTAGTTAAAGAGAATACTGATGAGCTGCAGCAAGGCGGTGCATTATCGATTAACAAAAGGAAGTATTGCTGTGCAAGGAGGGAACTATCACTTTACGCTAGGGTCCTCAGGAAAGGCATCACGAAGGAAGTGAAATTTGAGCCAGAAATTTGTGATTGAACAGAATATGGATAGCGAAGAAAAGAGGGGAGGTCATTCCAGATGGATGGAATAGAATGAATAAAAATGCAAAGGTGGAAAATCACAGGATACATTTGAGAGATAATAAAATATATTTCTTATCTAGGATGCTATGAAATGATCAGCTTAAAAGGAAGATTAATGACTTCTAGATCAGAAAGTTTAAAGAGAACACACTTAGATATTCAAAGCATTTGGAATGGGAAAGGAGGAGATGCAGATCTGCTATGCTTGATGCATCCGTGCTGGACAGAAAGCAGGCGCAGAACTGTAGTATTATGGGCATAAGATGAAATTTTGGACATTATCTGCTGCAACCATCTCACTTTACAGAGAAGCCAAGCTCAGGGATCTTTGGTTCTGGTCTCCTAAGTCTGAGTGCAGGTCACTGTTTGCCAAGGCTTTGTGGAGAAGGACAGCTAAAGGATTCAGGTGAGTAAAGATCATTTGCAGAAGAGAGGCAGGGAGTCTGCTGGAGTGTGTTGCACCCAGAAACCACCCAATACCTCTAGGATGAAGGAATTATTACTATCACTGAGTTGCAGTGGCAGCTCAACTGACATTAATACAAGTTTTTAGAATAGACACAACACACTCCCTGGTTTTCTCTCACAAAGCCCTGAATCTCAAGAACAAAAACCAGAAAGCAGATGATGGTTGTAATCCAAGGTTGAAGATGGGCATGATACACCTGGTGGAAGTTTAAAGAAGCAAGAAAGTCTGAAATATAAGTTCCAGGAAGGCAAAGACCTTTTCTGTCTCATTCACTGTTGTATCCCAATGCCTAGAAGAGCATGTGGCACATAATAGATGCTCAGTCAATGTTTATGAAATATGGATTGTATAAATCTTTTTGTGAGGCTTCACCAAAGTGGTTGGGCCATGAAATTTACAGGGGGTGCAAAATGATGACTAGTCAGAAAGGACCTGTCTAGTAATGGTTATGAGTGATGGAAGACTAAGGTTCCTTGCAATAGCAGAGAAATAGTGATACTGGGGGTGAGGATATAGGAGGTTAGAGGAGAAAGGTATGTAATGAGGAAGGTGCAATATAAGAAAAGAAACTCCAAGATACCAAAGAAAAGTATACAGCGATGCTGTCAAGGATACAGCCATCCTGAGTTTCACAATTCACAAAGCACTAACAATAAAATAATACTCAATAAATACTTGGAAGTCTAATTGAGATCTTTTGTGACTTGATATTTCTGTAATTTAAACCAAATAGGTTTGAAACTGAAGCTGTGGGTAATTTTTAAGATCATTTCTTACCTATGTTTATATGATCCAATGAATTAAAGTGGAGATCACTGACAATAGTCCTCTCAGAGCTTCTCTGGGGCATCTTAATTATTCCCTGAAACAGAAAACAATTCCCAGAGAGAAATGGTGGATCAGTCCAAGAATATTGTAGAGGTTAAGAGCGTATACTTTGAAGTTCTGTAAAATGGGGATTATAATAGCTACCTCACAGGTTTATTATGAAGATAAAGTAAGAGAGCATATTTTTAAATAGCTCAGCAGAAATATCAAGCCATGAAAAGACATGGAGGGAACTTAAATGCAAATTGTTAAATGGGAGAAGCCAGTCTGAAAAGCCTACTATGTACTGTATGATTCCAACTAAATGATTTTCTGGAAAAGCCAAAGCTATAGAGACATAAAAAGATCAGATCAGTGGTTGCCAGGTGTCGGGGGTAAGGAGAAGGAAGGAATGAATAGGTAGAGAATAGGGGATTTTTAGGGCAATGAAACTATTTTGTATGATGCTGTTACAGTGAATACATGACATTATGCATTTGGCAAAACCTATACAACTGTACAACATAGAAAAAACCCTAATGTAAACTATGAACTTTAGTTAATGATAATGTATCAATATTGGTTTGTCAATTGTAACAAATACATCACACTACTGCAAGTGTTAATAGGATGTATTCATTTCCTAGGGCTGCCATAACAAAGTACCACAATAGTAATTTATTGGCTTAGAACAATAGTAAGTTATTGTTCCACAGTTCCGGAGACCAGAAGTTTAAAATCGAGGTGTCACACTCCCTCCAAAGATGCTCGGGGAGGGTTTGTCCCATGCCTCTTTCCCAGCTTCTGGTGGCATCAGGCGTTCCTTGTCCTCCATCTTCTCATGGCATCTCCCCATGTCTTCACATTACCTCTGTCTGTGCATGTCTGTGTCTGTCTGTGCCAAATCTCCCCTTCGCATAAGGACACTGTCATATGGATCAGGGTCCACCCTAATAACCTCATCTTTACATTTGCAAAGACCCTGTTTCCAAATAAGGTCACATGCGGTACTGGGGGTGAGGACTCCAACATATATTTTTTGGCCAGAGAGTGGGGGGTGGAGGATGGGAAGACACAATTCAACCCAAATGTAGGAGAAAGCGTGGGCAGGGGTGGGGAAAGGGAGTATAGGAGAACTCTCTACTTTCTGTTCAGTTTTTTTCTGCTCTGAGAAATAAAGCCTATCCATTAAAAATTTAAAAGGCTTAAAAAATGGTCTACCACATAGTACATACTCAATAAATATTAGTTAATTTTGGAGGAAGCTACATTAACTTATTCAGTGCCCCTAACACTACAGATTTTATTTCTGATACATTCCAAGACCAGTATTGGCACTGCCCGCAAAGTAAATAGAACTCAGCTTTCTCCACATGGCCTTGTCCCCCAATCGCTGAGCGCTGGATTAGGGAGCGCCTGCTCACAAACTTCTCTTGACTGCATTCACACATGTGTGTGTGCCTGTGTGAATACATCCCCCCACACACATATACTCGTCTAAAATGTCTTACCTGCCACCAACCCTGACCCAAACAAAAGCAGAAACAAGACTAGTTCTCCTTATAAAGGAGTCACAGAAAACATCTATAGTGACGGTCACATGCCTATAGGGGGCAGGGAGGAACCCAACAACTTTTTGAATATAAAACATAATAGTAGATTTCTTGGTTGAAAGACACACATCAGAAATTAAACTCAATTTTTTTAAAGGAAAAGAACCATAAATTAGATGTAATAAATATAAATATACTTTAATTCCCACTATTGGGAGGGAGATGCAGAAGAAACAAAAGAAGTGATAGAGAAAGAGAAAAATAAAAAAAGAAATGGCAGAAGAAATGCGGGTAAATATTCTATCCTTGAAAGGAAGCAGATGAGGAAAGACAGGGAGAAGGAAAGAGAAGAGAAGAAAGTTCTGGAAGCCAGAAAGTGATGGCAATATACAGGACACACATCGTGTCACATTGTGCTGATCCCCTGGGCCACGGGCTTTGTGGCTTAGTTCCCAAAAGGAAGGACCGTGTGTTGGGTGACTCGAAATCTGTAATACTAACTTATTCCCTGATTACAGTAGCCCTATCTTAAGAAAATTCAATATATGAGAACCCATATTGAAAAGACAGATGTATCAGTAGGTAATGATTTACCTGCCTTTGTAAAGGATTTTGTCCCCCACTTTACAAAAGGAGTCACATCAGAGTCCTGTCAACAGCGTGACCACAATACCCCGAGCAAAAAAAAAAAAAGATTTTCATAAAAATTGTCAAGAACCCATCTGCCACATACATCCGTACATACCTCCTTCACGCCACTCTGCCTGTTTGTGACACTCGAGAGCTTTACAATTTATGGAATCTCCCTGCCTTGACATTTCATTCCTTCATTGGTTGGGAGTTTGTTTCCTAACCAATGTTGCTGGAAAGAATTCAGCACTGACTGGGGGTAGGGGAGGAAATGAGGGATTACTGGCTGGGGACATGGAAGCTGCTGCTCCCAAAAGAGGAGGGAGGGGAAAAAAAGCATTTACAATTCTAGCCAGACACGGCTTCCCTTACAAAAGAACAGTGCCAGAGAAACTCAGAAAAGCTCTGGGATACAAGGGTGTGAGGATGAAGGAAGACCTCCAGGCCCATCCTGTGTCGAGACCAACCAAAAGCCATTTTCACAAACACACACACCTTCTCTCTCCCACACAAGACATGCACACACCCCCCAACCGAGAGTCATGACACACGGTGCACAGATGTGTCGCTGCGCTCTCCTATCCCTCAGCTACACCCGCCCCCGCATGCACGAAGCATAACCCAGAACGGAGCCGCTCTGTGGACGCAAGAAGTAGCACACTCACACCGTCACTCTCCTTGTCTGTCCCCCTAGGTGCCCCCACATGGGTACTCAGCAGCATTCAAATGATCGGTAGTTTTTCTGTGGTTGGGAAAGAAAAAAAGTGCCCAAGTAAGTGATAAAAGGTGCGGAGTAGGAGGAGGGAATAGATGGAAGAAAAAGAAGGTGCGTGGGTCGGGAGCCAGTGAGGATGGTCAGCCGCCCGAGTGACCGCACCGCGTTAGTCAGTTTCACTTCCCTTTGAACATTCCGAGATACTGCCTGGCTCTGCAAACCGCGTGCGTCTCGGGCCTGCTTGGAGATATTTATTTCACTGCTCATTAGCACCTCCACCAGAGATACCGGCTGAGAACCCCTGCTGCGTGCTGACAGGCAGCCAGAATGGCTCTTTGATGAGGTAGAAGCAAGAACCAGAGGATTAGAGGATGCTCTCTAAGCTCCTTGGATAGGAAAAGTCAAATTGTCTGCTCACAGACAGACCTCTTTCCTTCGTTGCTGTTCGCTGTTGCTATAGTTATTCAAGAAGGGGTTTATACGCAATAAAAGACGGTAGCGAAGAGTCTGCTCTCTCTCTGCACCTAGCACCTAGCATTCAAGCACCCAAGTCTGAACCCTACTGTTCACGGGGCTGTCCTCACATTCTCTTGTCCTGTGGTCAGAACAGGAGCCCAGCCCTGGAAGAAAGACCCTCAGATGGCCTCTTAGGGGACCCTCAAATCACTTTGTTTCATGCTTATGATTATAGAGATATTAGACTGGAAAATGCAGACAAATTTCTTTGTGGTTGATGAAATAATAAGAGAAAAAACTGGTTGTTTCCTTCATAACTTGGGAAGTACTCTTGCTAAGAGTAAGATAGAAAAACTGATCAAAAATTTGAAACCCTAAATAAACAGCAAGATTTGAATTTCTGAAGATTTATAAGCAGTATTAATAATACCCTAGAGAATAAGAAAGGGGGAAAACATTCAAACATTGTATAGTTTTGTTTTTGTTGGCTGAGGTTTTGTTTTTGTTTTTGTGGGGTTTTTTAAGAGGAAAAAAAAAAACCCTTGAAAATAAAAGAATTTGACAATTTACTTAAGAAAGTTTCTGAACTTGGCTTCGAAAATCTAAGTTTTGTTTTTTGCTCCTTCAGACAAAGATGCCATCAGGTGGGACGGCTTTAGATTTTGTACAGCTCCTTATTTTCTTACGCAGGGCAAATGGCCTGTCTCATGTGCACAGAAAGGGCTGGAAAATATTTTTGTGATCCGAGTGCAGCAGAGAGTCTAGGATTCCAGAGGAAGTGGAGGCCTCCCGTTCCGCACAGGAAACAATCTTCAAGCAGGCCTTAAATGCCAGATTCCAAGCCGAGTTTAACTAACCACTGACAGCTCTGTAAACAAAGCAAGGACAAAAAGAGCCAGCTTCCCCTTTTCTGGTAGTCATTTTGGGTTTGGGGGCTGCAGGGGAATTCTGGAATACTTGACTCCATGGCACAGAAACGCAGGGGAAGCCGGCTCCTCATTTGAAGAGCTGGAAGGGGAAGATCTTTCCGGAATTAAAACCATCACAGAGGAGGTAGGAAAGAGTAAAATGGTTGGATTACATCTGTAGAAAGCGCTGGAATTTTTGAGCTCAGAAAACAGCTTGATTACAACTTAACTGCTTTTTAAAATGTTGCCTCATTATGTTTATTTATGATGCTATTGCTGCAGTCGCTATTAAAATTCTGATACGTCTTTTAGAATATGCACATTGTATGCCTAGATACTGCATTATTTTATTTCTCTTTTACTTCTTTCTTAGTTCCTACATATTGCTTTCCTTGCCACTTTCCTTTCTTTGTTTATCACTCTTCTGTTTTTCTCCCCTTTCTTTGTTCACTTTTTCATAATTTTTGTCTGGGGTTCAGCAAGTTATAAAGAACAAAATTCAAGTAGACTCGCAAGTGATTCTACCAATATATTTCAAGCCTTCAAAACCTCTCTGTCTCCTGAGATCTTTTTTTTTTTTAAATGTAATCCTGGGATCTTACTTATTTGTCTCTGATCATTTCATGAATGAGCCTGAATTTAACTCAGGTCAGGAGTCAGAAACTGATCACTGCCTGCCTTATCAACTTTCTAACGTATTTTTCTTAAGAGTAAAGAAAAAAATAGAGAGATGAAAAAAATGGGGGGAGGGGGAGGCGAAGTGATTCATGAGAGCTAATACTCTGAGTCATCTGTGATATTGACTCTACCTTCTCCCCTCAGATCCAGACATTATCTGGTCTTCCTAAACCTGAAACCTCACCATGGATGATTTTGAGCGTCGCAGGGAACTTAGGAGGCAAAAGAGAGAGGAGATGCGACTCGAAGCAGAAAGGTAAGGATCCAGGTTGAAAAATGCTTGCATCCCATTATTAACAATGTTGGCTTCAGGCCTCAAAGACCATCCCTCTGAAGGGCCAGATGTGATCCCACTCTTACCTGCTTGAAAAAGTAGTTATGGAAAATTTTCCAGTTAAGACTCTAGATTCTGCATTACAAAAGGAAAATAAACAAATAAGCATCAAGGAAAGTATTTAAGAAGAGCCAAATAGTTACTTACATTTAATCAAGATCTTTCATGTTGGAATTTTAAAATGACAAAGGTGAGGTGTGGATAAAGGCTCAAAAGGCACATATAATACCGAAATGACAGAAAAATGCCAAATATTAAATATGGGAACCATTTAGGAAATTAGAGCCTTCAATCTAAAAAAAAAAAAAAAGTAAAGGCAAAAAGCCACAAAGAAATCTTGTGACAAATGTTTATTCTTATTAGAAAAGCACCCAAATCCAGTGATCTGTATCGCACAGGTTCATAGTCGTGGACTGTGTTACAGCAGGACTCTGGGTGCGGTGGGAAGGTGTCATGTTGTGTGAGGCGTCTGTACTGGTGACTTTGAGGGCAGGCTGGGGACATAAAGCATTGGGGTATGGAACCCACAGCATAAATGCATATTTTAAAATGTTAAGACCTCAGGGCAAAGAACGGTGGCAATTCATGTGACTTAAATCTATTGACAAAGCAAAGTAGGTATTCACAGGGAGAAAAATGGTAAACAACGATCTTAAAATCAAATCAATTTTGCCTGCCAGTAATCCTAATACACAGATGAAAAGATGGTGGTGAGTGACACCTTAGCAATCCTGCAGTAGAAAACTAGAAATATACACCTATAACAGAGAGTAGCGTTCCTATGTTCAACTTATTTGTGCAGAGAATACAAAAGAAGATAAACTTGGCCAGAGTCGGCTGCCATTCATGGAATGCCTATGCACATACACATGGCGCTGTGAATGGTACCCGCATTCTGTGGGTTCAAATCCTAGCTCTGTTCCCCACATGAGGTATGTGGCCATGAGCAAGTGACTTCCCTCTAAGCTATAGTTGCCTTATTTACAAAATAGGCTTAATATTCTACATAGCTGGTGTGGTTGTTGTGAAGATGCGTGAACTTCATAAATAGCCTAACCCAGTACCTGGCACGTGGTGGGCTTTTCACAAATGATAGCTATTATTATTTTTTTTTTTGATAGCTATTATTACTGTCGACCATTATCACTAGCTAAACAGGTAAGAAACGACATAGCAACATAGGCAGAGCTAAACATCAATGCCAAAAGAAGGAAAGGCAGTCATCTCCTGCAATGAAACTAGTCAGAAAAAGTTCCTTGGAAGTGGTAAGCCGTGGAGGAAGTAGTAATGCTGATGGAGAAGGAAGGGAGGCTGTCTAGGTGAGGGAATGGTGCCCGCAGAAGCTCAGAGGCAGAAATAAGAATCCTGGTACAAGAAACCTGCTGAGTGCTTGAGGAAAAAGGCGTTGAACTTGCACATCTTGGTTGTTTCTGCTTCACATAAAAGGAGTAGACAGAGGCTTAACAAAGGAGTTGTGTGTGATGAAAGTGTGTTGCAGAAAGTTATCTGCAGTGGACTAGAACATGGGGACATCGGCCCGGTAAAGTTGGTATTGAGTATACAGTGGTGAGGGCCTGAATCAGGGCGGTGAATATGGAAATGGAGAAAGATCAAATGTGAGAATTTTTATGGAGGGAGAACTAGCAAACCTTTTAGGAGCAGGAAAAACTCAAAGATAATTCCAAAGAATATAAGTCTTAGGAGCTGGAAGGAAGGTCTCTGCATTGTCCCAGATGGGAAATCTGGGAAGGATTTCATTCTTTGGTGGTCAGAGAAAATATCCACAGTCTCTCCAGCCCCTACTCTGGTCCTGCTATACTTTGGCCTCCTTGCATGCTGTGAGGTACTTAAAGGCGGAAACCATGTCTGTTGATTTGTTACCATTATTTTTCCCATCCCCAATACAGACACTTAAACCTGGTTGGTGCTTAATAAATATTTGTTGGATGAAGACATTCTGTAGACTATCAGGAGAACCTGAGGTCAGATGATACAGCATTGGACAAAATAAGAGGTGTCTTCCTTTAACAAGATTTGTCTTCCTTTAATATCAAACTTAAAAGAAATGTGCACAGTAAAGCTTAGTTAGGTACCTTTAATAACCTATAATAAATTTACACGAATTTATCCTAACCTTCTTTAACTTAACGTTTTTGTCTGTATTATTTCTCTTGGAGTATTATATTCTATCTCCTTTCTTTTCTTTGTTTTCTTTTCTTTCTTTTCTCTCCTTTCTCTTTCCTTCTTTCTTTCATTTTAAGAGGAAGAAGTACTTAAGTATTTCTTTATATTCATACTAAGTTTATCTTTTCACATTTCAAGGTGAACCTTCTAATCCTGTTATCCTGAGATTTGGTAAATCCTTGTTCACCCTTCAGGACTTTGTAAAATCTGATCATTTATGGTAATAGTGAAAGTCAGGATTTATGGTCCAGCCAACTTTCATGGGAAAGTGCAGGGTGTGTACAGGAAACAGATGGCCAGAACCAGAAATCCAGGGCCAGCTAAAATCGTGGTTTAGATCTGAAGACAAAGAGCACATGAGACCCTGGAAAAGTCCCTTCCTTTGGCTCTAGACCTTGGCTTCCTCCTCTAAAACAGGACTGGGTGTTTCCTCTGGGGGATTGGTGGTCATTTTTAATTTCCTTTTGGCTTTGGTATTGTCTAATTTTTTTACAAAGATCATATATACATATTTTTAAAACTAAATAAACATTAAGGTAATTTTCCATTTTGGAAAAAAAAATAATTCTACGGCCCTATGCAGTATAGCTGGGGCTAGACTGGAAATGAACTAACTTTCCTTTGGATTTAGGGAACTAAAAGAAAGAATTCATCCTAGCTCTTGAGTGGTAGTGGAGCAAATTAACCAAAATACAGTGGCCCCAAGGCTCAGAGCTGCAGATTCATTCATTCACTCTTCAACACATTTTTATTGGGCGTCTTCTCTGCTGCAAGCTCTGTTTTGGGCCCTGAGGATAGACCAACAGAATGACAGGATTGGAAAGAGTGTGCTTAATGCTTTTTAACGTATATAAAACCAAGTAATAATCAAGAAATGACACTTTTATATCCTCAAACATAATATGTACCCTGATATTAATTCATACTTATTAAAGATGACTCACGCCCTCTGTGCCAAACCCCTGCAGACAGCGTGGGGGAGGGGGCACCGCAGAAAAGAGAAAGTCCATTGACTTTCTGTACCCACAAAGACTTTCCAAATAAAAAATGCCCTGTTATTTTAATTAATTATTATTGAGTTTGATTAGCAGGTACAGTTCTACTTTGCAATGATAAATAATTTAAAACTTATACTTTCACCAGATGTTATAACCACACATTAAAATAAACGAGATTTTTACACATTTTATTCCTCAGAAGTAGATCTTTTCAAAGACTACTTAAAAAGCTAATTGCAGGCTTTGTGCCATGCTGGCTTTCATGGGCTTGGGCCTGGCATTTACTCACCACATCATAGCTGCCCTGAGACCCTGTCATCCACATACCTCATTCTGAGTGTCTTAGAGTCCATTCCAAATAACCTAGACTGCAAGCCTAGCTAATCAAAATCATCCTTCAGCCCCTTTGTCTTGCCCCTTACCCTGTGCAACTTTTTTATGCTAGTCACCTTCTCCTTGACCTTCGCTTTGCTTTCCCTCTCCAAGAGCTTGAGAAGAAGTCTTTAGATTTGGCAAAAAGGAGGTCCTTCATTCGGTCATTAAAAAAATATATTTTGAATACCTACAAAATACAAGATACTACCTGGAACCATAGAAAGCAGTGGTCAACAGGAGGGATAGTGCCCTGTAATCATGAAGCTCGTATCCTAGGTGGATTAGTAACTTCAGAGCAATCTTGATCAAAAGAGGAAGAAAAAAATTTCAGTAGGCAGGATGGAATATGCAGGTAAAAATCCTTAATGTGTTGCTTCTAAGCAGAGGACACTATTAAACTTTCTTTTTGGATCAATTACCTGTTTGAGCAAATAAATAAAAATTTAGTTTTGCTGTTCACCATTTTCCACAATCCCATGGGAATAAAAAATTAAAAGGTATATTCTACTTCGCTTTCTGTTTCTGTCTTATTCCAATCCCCGTCATTCTGCCTTCGTCTCTCTAGCCTCAGTGCAGCTTTATGTATTTTCCCCTGGTCCGTGTGCATCTTCATCAACACATGAGTTGTTTGTTTCCATATCTCTTCCAATCTGCACCCCTAATCTGCATACTTTGGATCATGTATGCATGTACTATTGTAGCATTAGGAAATGCATACTTTTGGCAGGGAAAGGGAAGACCTTTTTAAAGAGGAAGAGAGAAATTCAGTTAGTCGTTTTATGTGCTTCTAGTAAAGATGGACTGATCACAGCACTGCATAGGTATGTCTGAATGGAACACGTATGTCCTATATAAATGAAGGAACACCAACAGGCATAATGGTGGGGGACAATAGAGCTTAGCAGTTAAGGGCACGGACTTTAGCGTCGGGCAGCTGTGCTATCAAATCCCAGGTCTGCTACTTATTAACCATAAGTGATGTTACAAATTATTCAGTCTTTCAAAACTTCTATTTTCTCCTCTGTAAAATGGAGGAAATAAAAGTATCCACCTCCCTGGGTTTTTGTTGGAATATGAAGAGACAATATATGAGAGTATTAATACAGTGCTAGTCGTCTAATCAACATTCAATAAACTCATTGTTAATTATTTTTATTATCTGATCAATTTTATTATCTCTACAACACACAAAGAAAAAAAAATACAAAGGGTTTTTTTTTTTTTTGGCAGGGGGGTGGGGTATGTCTCAGAAGATATAAGAACCCTAGGCAAAAAGAGCAGGAATTTGTCATTGAGTAAAGAGCTTTGAGTGTGTGTGATGGGAAGCAAGTTCTTAGGAAGGATTGCGTTGTCTCAGCGAGAAGAGTTAACACCAATTTAAGTTGAGCTATTTTTAAAAAGTTGGCCAAAAGGATTTTCAGCTTCAGTGTGTTTTCTGAGAAACCAGCAGTCATGCTTTTATCCATGAGGAAATCTCCGGTAGACATACTTTGCCCGATGCTGGGCTTGGTTTCACAACAACAGCTCTCTCACTTTTCAAGATGTGAACTCATTACATTCTCAGCATATGCTTTCCACACCCAACGTGAGCTCTTCTTTCTGATCAGAAGAAAGGCCCCTATTGTAGAGTGGCGTTATCAGATCCAGAGGCTCACAGACATAAATAAAGGGAGTGAGAACACTTGCTGTTGTCATCGTCCATACATTTTTATGGGCCTCTGAAATATCCTGATGATTAGACATTTGAAAGTAATATTTGTACTATGCTAGAAAAACAAGCGATTTTTAAAAATCCATTGGAACTATGAAGTCCCCTCCCAGAACTGTATTACTGATACTTTTTTACATGATTTAATAGCATGGCCAATAAATGATTATGCAACACACAAATACACACACACCAAAAAAAAATTTATTCAAAATGCTTGTCATCATAACCTTAATATTTTTAAATACAAATCTTTTAAAATGAATTTTTTTGTTATTTTATAATCAAATATTATTTTCTATTGGAAAGTTAAAATATAATTTTTTTGAAACTGTCTAAATTATTAAAGTAGCTAGATTTGCTTAAAACTTCCCTACAGTTCTCTCAGAAATTTGAGATCTGTAGGGTAAAAAAAGGGGTAAAAAAAAAAAATTTAGAGTTTGTCATCTAATTTTTTTACCTTTAAATTAAAAGATTTTTTCAAGTGATTGGTTTGAAAGAGATTTTAAAATATTTCAGTAATACTCATATATCTACTTGATATAAAATTATAGATTCTCATATCTATTTATAGTTTTTACAATCTATTTGTTTAATTTCAGTCCAACTTGACTATAGGAGCATGGACAAGATGAGGTAGATAATTTCCACCTAGGTGACCTTTGCTTATTTGTGCCCCAGCAATATAATAAAAATGCACACACACATACATGTCCTCCCTCTCCTATTTTTTTTTCCTCTCTCACTCTAAGTAGACATTATTTATTACCCTTGTCAATTTATAGTTAAAGATTACATACTTTGACCAATTTCTACTAGCCTAACAATTTCTCTGCTCCGAAATGTATCCTCTTCTATGGTGACCAGTGAAGCATCCAGATTCGAGGATCCACCCAAAGTGGCACCCATTCAATGACTACACCTAAACAAAACTTTAAGTACAAAAAAACTGAAAATCTAGATTCTTAAGGACCTCACAAGCTGATCCATAACTTTATTCTTAGCTGGAGAAAGATGTGGCGTATAAATGACTCAATACACTTACATATTAAAATACCAGCAAAATTTTTTTTAGTCTCCCTATGTGACATTTATAAGTTAGCAATCACCGGTCACCTGGGGAAAGGCAGAATGATGTAGGAGTTAGGTGTGTGGGTGATGAAGTCTAACAGACCTGGGTTCAAGTTCTGATGCTGACAACTGCTAGTTGGGTCACCTTGTGACAAATTTCTTAAATATCTCTTGCTTCTCTTTCTTTATCTATAAAAATGGGGATAATGATATCTGCCTCACGGAGTCCCTGTAAAGATTAAGCTGGGTGACCCATGTAGAGACGTTAACACAATGACTGGCACATAGTCTATGTGCAACAAATATTAGGTGCTATTATTAGAATCATATTAATGTTTTGGTAGACCTTTGGTGCAAAATATAATTTTGCTGAATATGAATTTTATGCCTCCATCAGTTCAGTCATTATGATTTGCTGCATCCTTGCTACAAAGCTGATTTCCTGTGCTGATCTTGACCCTTGCTAAGATGTGTCTATGAGGTTGTCCACATCTAAGTCTCCCTCACAAATATCATTGCTATATGAGGACTTCAATATCACATATTGTAGACATGCTTAATTTTCTAACTCACTAATGACATTCTTTATTTAAAATATAATCTCTAAAACATCTCTCAGCATTTCACTTTAAAAGTGCAGTCAATTTAGCAAAAATATTCCTTAAGTAGAAAAAAAGTATCGGCTAAACTTTTTATTTACTATTAAGAAGGGAAGGAACCATCATTTGTTTTTGTTTCTGTTTTTGGGGGGGTCTTTTGTTTGTTTGTTTTTTTTGAGACAGTGCTCTGTCACCCAGGCCAGGCTAGCTCACAACCTCAAACTCCTGGGCTCAGGTGATCCTCCTGTCTCAGCCTCTTGAGTAGCTGGGACTTACAGGTGCACACCAGCAGGACACCTGGCTAATTTTTCTATTTTTAGTGGAGATGGGGTCTCACTCTTGCTCAGGCTGGTCTCCAATTCTTGAGCTCAAGTGATCCTCCCACCTTGACCTCCCAGAGTGCTAGGATTACAGGCGTGAGCCACTGTGCCCAGCCTCATTATTTGTTTAACATCAACCAAGTGCCAGGTACTGGATGATACATTTTATACACATTATCTCATTTAACCATCAAAACAACCCTATGACCTGTATATTATTATCCCCATTTTACAGTTGAGGAATCTTTGGGTCTGAAAGCTTAAGTAATATGTTCTATTTCATATAGCCTGGGACCACAACCTAATTTTGCCCACCTGTCCCAAATCTCAAAATCTTTCCACTGTAACAAATTGGTCAATGGAATTTTTCATGTTTTAATTAGTTGTCTTAGCTGAAGGTCCATCATCTCTGTAATGTAATAACTCCCCAAGACACGGAAAAATCATTCAAAGCAGTTATGTGGCAATAAACTAAGCAAAGATTATTGGGCCTAATTGAACTGTTTCTTATGCTTATTCAGGTAAATTGCTTACATGTGTAGACACAGTCATTGTTTTGTTTGCCCTCAAAAAATCTCCCATGTTATTCCCATTTCACAGAAAAATAGAAACAGAGAAGATCGAGTTTTCCCCTGCAAGCCAAAAAAGGCTGTTGACATGACTGTTCTTGACTGTTCACTGGATTTTTCACAATAAGACTATATCTATCATTAGAACGGGGACTTAGTCACATCATCACTCTTAGAAGCTTAAGGCTGTCACTGACCTTATGGATCATCTTCTGCAGTAGAATGTTACTTTTTAATTTTTGGACCACACACTACTTTGAGGTGCTGATGAAAGCTGTGGACCCTCCTTCCAAGAAAAATGCGCATACGTATCCACAGAACTTGGCACTGACATTCAATGGCATCATGGACCTCCATCCGCAAACCTCCCGGGGGGCCATAACTCCAGGGGGCCAGGAATCCCTGACTTAATGAATTTTAAAACTTCATGTTACATACAAAGAAACTCAAACTCAAGCCTAGGGAGGCTGACCTTCTCAAGATCACCCAGCTAAGCTGAGGCAGAGCCTGTTTGCACAGTGTAGGCCCCTGGGTAAATGAAGCCACCCTGATTTTGCTGCCTGTAAAAAATGCCACGGGTATTGATTAGGAAAACAAGCAGACTTTTGGGGAAAGAGTGCATACTATGATGTATTACATGTAGAGTGCATTTTAAAATTTATAGATGATATTTCTAAATAAAATGAGATTACATCAGATTATGGTGAATAGAATGAAAAACAAAGAAAGTGAAGTGGATAGGCAGAATGATGACAGTTAACTGTTAGCAACTGGGAATCAAACTTTGCCATCTGAGTCAAGAAGGGAAAAAAACCGTGGTGCTATACTAGAATCCTATTTCCCATCAATTTGAAATTCTTGTATTTGGCATATAGTGTCTTGGCATGATTTTTCAAACAAAGCTTAATTATGGAACTAAGTTATTATGTAGGATTCTCCATCTTTACCAGTTTCATTTTAACAATTTAAACTCATCAAAGGATCTTTCTTTCTAGATACCAAAAAGATAAGAACCAATTTGATTCCTTAAAGAGGAATTTATATTTTACCTTTATCTCTACTGTCTTTGGGGAGGATGGGGCAGATTCGGAGTGGAACACAGACAGGTGCCTTCCAGAGAGTAGGATCTAGAGTCACAGAGACTTAAGTTCAAATCCCAGCTGGGTTCCCAAGAGTAATTCCACTCAGCCTCTCTAAGCCCATTTCATCATCTGGAAAATGGCCATCATAACAGTTCCTCCCCACAAGGGTTCATGAAGACTGTAAAGCATTTGGTGTATATAGTTCCTAAAACATGATTAGTGCTCTGGCAATGTCACCTGCTGTTACTGCTTTCTCACTGGTTGGAGGATGCGATAAGGAAGGAGCTATCAGAAAAACCCTCTCTGGGGGCATCTCCCAGGAGACTTGGCCTTTCGGCAGCTACCTTCTGGGGTATCACTGAACAAGGCACAGTCCCCATGGCATCAGATAGTTCCGTGTCTGGTCCCTACTCTGTTTCAAATCTGTTTGAGAAGCCACCTTGGAATTGATGGGAGAATTATGAATATAAAGGTCTCCATGCTGAAAAGAAAATCTACCTCCTTATTTTTAAGAGGTTTTTTTTTTTTTTTTCATTTTCCCTACTGGTTTGAAATCAAGACAAAAATACAGGATAGTCTGGTATATATAAAAGTCTTTATCTCAATTATATACATATAAATGTACATACATATATGTGTGTATTCATACATATGTATATAATTCAATTAATCAAATACAGTCAGCTCTCTGTATCTGGGGATTCAACCAACCCAGATTGAAAACGTAGTTAGGTCTATGATGGTTGTGTCTGTACTATGTACAGACTTTTTTTCTTGTCAATTTTCCCTAAATAATACAGTATAACAACTATTTGCATAGCATTTACAATCCCCTATGGACAATGAGGATGGCTGTATTTCAAATAGATTTTTTTGCCTTGTGAAATTGTAACTTCTATTTCATATTGCATAATCTATGGTTTCAATACTATTAAAGCAGCAACCAGAAGTTCCTCAGCATCAACATTTTGTGGAAATACTGTGCTAGTAATATAAGGAAAATCATGTCTAATTTTTACAAAATAATTCTGAATCATTCTAGTCCAAATTACTAATTTATTCCTTTTAATTGTGAAAAAGCTGACACCTACAAAATAATCTTATTTAATCTATATGAATGTTCTAAATCATCATAATGCATAACCCATAAATTCATCTCTCAGATTATGACCTAGAACATCTCCAATACCACTGAAGCCCCCTGCAGGCTCCTCTGCAGCCCCTTTTTTTCTCCACCCACAAAGGGTGTATCCTGAATAGTTAGTATCCTGAATAATTTATTTATTTTAAAACAAAATTCTAAATGAGATAACATGCATTTAGGCGATAGCTTTTCCAGGGCCCTGGGATCCAGGACACTCCAAAGATTCTCTCCAGACTCCCAGATAAAGGTGTTAATGACAGCCCACTCCCGCAAGAGGGCAAGAAGTTTGTCTTTCTAAACACATAGGACCCAAGGAATCCTTATGTTTCCCAAAGCTGTGAGAAGTATACAGCATGAACAAAGAATTCTCATCAAAAGAAAATAAAAATGTAATGAAGGCTATCCAACATTTATGTTTAATCTCTCCCTTCTGCCCTTTGGTGTTCTCGTTGACCAGCAGGTGTGAGACATCTGCGTTTGAGCTGTCATTGGGCCAGATAGAAGTGGCAGACAGGAATGATGACAAACTATTCCAAAATCTTACTTAGTCAAGGGAAAGCTATCTCAATTGTTTTAAGTCTTCCAAAGACGTTCTTGACCTTTACCGTGGATCATGAAACACCAGCATGTTGGAGCGATGTAGAGGCTACGTAAGTCTGTTCTCATTCATCTGAGAATAAGGTTAATGAGGAATCATGCTCCTACTTTGTGAATAAAATCAGTTCTTTTCACTGGTTTACAATCTAATAAGCAATGTCCATTAGCAGTTGGAAAACCAGATTTTAGTCTATCACAAATCTGCATTAACTCAAACTCCTCTATGTTTGGATTTTTAATCATTATTCAGGGACAGTAGTAAAGTAGAACTTTGAACTATTTATAAATAAAGGGTTTGATTAACATGTTAACTATGTAAGCTACATTCCATGGCTTAGTTTTTAAACACTGGAGAGTACAACTTTTTAAAACTTTTTAAATAACTTTAGAAACATTCACTTCCATTTAACAGCTTAATTTGCTAATTATAAGTCATTTTTATTGATTCATTTTTTAAACAAGCTTCTAATGTTTTGTTAGCCTGGTGAAAGTTACCAGGTTTAGTTGAACATTTTTCAGAACTAAACTTCTTTTAAAATATTGTATAATGTTTACTGGCTTCCTTCTAGTTGGTCTAAAATTAGTGAGATCAGACATCACATTTGAGATTAGTACCAATGACTGAGTTAAAATGTGAGGTTTATTTTCCATTTTAATAAGCCCCTACATCACATATAGTTCCTTTGTTGGAATAAAAATCTTGGTAAAGTACACATCAGTCACTATAAATAGCAGCTACAAGCCTGTACATTCAGGAGAGTCTCCAGAGAGTGTATTTTAAACCCCACTTTGTTTAGAATAGGAAATTCTTCCAACATTCAGATTTTCCATTGTGGGTGACATGAGCTATCCTGTGTCACATCTTCACTGGCTTCTATTTTCCTGTACCATTTAGGAATTCAACTGACAGATTCCAGAGGATTGCTCAGTATGTGCTTTTTATTTTCTTAGGTTAGCCTGGGTCTTACTGTCTGGTGGGAATGTCGCATGCTTCGTGGGGCTGTCCACATGGAAGCTAGATAGCTCAGAGCCTGCACCAGCGAGGAGGTAATGAAAGAGTCCTTTATTTCTGGAGCTAGTAGCGCTACTGTGCCTGCTTAGAATAATAGCAGTCAACCCATTTTTGATTCCCACAGAAAACCGTGCATTGTTGGCAGGCTTTTCTGGGGGAATTCAAGAGACTAGTAAGGAAAATAGCTGAGCAGGAAGTGGGCGAACAGAGGAGCAGGGTGAGATGATGGGTTATCACGCTGACCCAAAGACTAGAAGCATCATCAGGTATGATTACACTGCATCTTCCCCAGGCGCTATTGGCAGCTACAGTAGATGGATACCACTGCCCACTCCTTCCTCCAGCAGTTCTTCTGTTTCTCTAATCAAAACTGTTGTGTAAATCTTGAGTTTTTTTACTGGGGGTTCATTTCAGGGTTCTAATATTCCTTCATCGTTTCTCCTTCCTTGATAAAGAAGATGAGAAAGGAACTACTATTAAGGGGCCTTGGACAATAAATGTGATGTAGAAAGAGCTGATACCTGATACCTTTCCTTCCTGCTATTCCCTTTTAAGAGCCTTTAACTCTATCCAACCATGAAAGCCAACTATTCCAAATATATGTGTTTGTCTCTGAACCAGCATCCTCATAGTATATATTGGCTACCTAGGGATTATCTTGCTACAGATGCTCAGTGGTTTTTGAACTGAATAGAATGAAGCTTCTTAAAACTCAAGGCTGAGGCAAAATCGAAAGTCCCAAATTCTTTGGTCCTTAAGTGCCTCACATCATTGGCACATGAATATAAATTTTATCTCACTGTGGCAATTTGTTGGAGCTATGGTAGAGCTGAACCAGGGAGACATATGCTTCAGAAAAGGGTCCCGTTATCCAAGAGACCTCTGCCTGAAATGCAGAATCACTTTTAGGAGACAGAATCTAGTGTTCCATGGGGTTATATGGTCAGAAATTAACCTTCTCTCTCTCTCACGTTCTCTGAAAGGGGGCAGGAAGCCCAAATCACTGGACCCAGGCTTGCAAGCAACACGCAAGAGTACACAGTCAGTGGGAGGGTTAAATCTGGAAGCCTTTTCATTTCCTCCAACTCAGGGGCCTTTTTACTCCACCCTGCACGGTGCCCAACTCTCAATCCGTAATCACAAACCCATGCAATGTCCTCTAACTCCTGCTAACGAAAGTACCTTTTAAATCAAGAGTAAGAGAAAAGACACTGGACAAAGGTTTAGCAGATCTGGGCTTCCCTTTCTATAACACAGAGCCAACCCTTGTCAGGGTGGCTCAAAAGATTAAGTGAGACATAGAAAAATGTCACCAGAGGTGTAAAGGGTGATGCATATGTCATATGTTTATCATGTTGAGGTGCCTATGTGATTAATGTAAATTGGATTCACTTCTACTTAACTGTATGTGGAGTTGCAGGGTTCACACTGGGCATGTACTATGTTTCAAAGGAATGTTGACAGTTCTCATCCTGCCACCTTATGCTGTCTGAATGGCCCTCGGGCATTCCAGTCTTTTAAAAATCGGACACAGAAAAAACACTATGAAATGTCACCTGTCACTCTCTCTAGAGCCTATCACTTCTGAAGAGGACTTAGGATTGCAATTGCAGATTAGGAGAAGCAAAGCCATTTTATCGTCTCTTTTCCTCCAGTTGTGAACTGAAGAGAAAATTCAAAAGATTTAAAATGGTGGCTTTATCCCAATCAGAATGAAACTGTACTGTGTTTACCCAGAGAACCCTGCGGTTGGTCACTCGCTTGTCTGGTTTTGTTTCCCAGCGGGCAGTGGTGCTCAGGCTTAGAGAGATTCTAATCTATGCTCTTCCTCCTGGCTGTCTTCTCCCTCCCAAGCCTCTTGTAACTGGTGAACTCTTTCTTGCCTTGAAGGCCGAGCTCAACAGTCACCCTCCAGAAAAAAACCCTCCCCAGATGTTCCCAGTCAAAGTGACTAATTTCCTACCTTGGGTCTCACATAGCACCTTTTACGTATGTTAATTATTGTCACCTATTTTGTGTGATTATTTGTTCACGTGTCTGTTTTCTCCCCCAAATTAAAAGCAACTCTATATCAGAAACTACATCATATTCACTTTTGTCTCCCCAAAGACCAGCACACAATGTTGAATGAGCACAAATACTCCAATTCATATCTGTATATCAAGGCAGGATTTTGCCAAATTTGCTATGCTATTTATGGAGAGGCAGAAATGTTAGCGACCTTCATGGTATCCTCTGAGTATTGACACCATCAATACCTTTCCTGGGCTTCCACCTCTCCTCTGCTGAGCCTTCAAGCCACTGGAATTTTCACTCCATATATTTTTCTCTAGAGATACAAAAAGATTTATCTCATGCATTTCTCCAATTATTAAGGATAATTGGACTTTTACATCATATAATTTGGACCATTTATGCTCATTTAGTTGCATTATGGAGGCAAATGATACTAGTATGGTAAGAGTCAATTCCTTTTTCTTGGCCTGTTTGCCGTAGTACTCAGGCCCTTAATATTATTTGCAATTAGTATCTGCATTGTAAAATCCGATAATCATCAAATTATAGGGTTAATACCAAACGCTTGGGAGCCCAACAAAAATTTCTCTAATGAAAGACTAAGTCTGTGGTCAGAAGGAGTAAAGTTCCCCAGTTAATTCCAGAAGAATGGGCAGAAATAGATGAGGAATAGGGCCAACCTCAGGCAAGTATTTATCAACACTCTCTCTGAAATAGAGAATGTTTAACATACGAGTTGGGTCTAAAGTTTAGACTCTAAGTGGTAGATTGTTTTCTGATATTGGGATGTGATGGACCGAAAAAATAAAGCAATAAAAAGAATAAAGCAATACATCAGAACCCAAGATTTTTTAATCAAGGTATATAGAGGTTTAATTTTTTTATTCCCAGTAAAGTGGAGCATTTTTTATAAATGGTTTATGCACCTCAACTAGTACTGTTTGGAAGAAGGATGAGGAGTACTTGTAAATTGAGTTTCTTCTTTAGAAAAGCATACCCTTTGGCTAATTTGTTAACATCAAATTTGTAATTAAAGTCAGTGAACTGGAACGGTCAGAACACATATACCTGGAAGCACAATATAATAGCCTCAGAATTGTATCTCTTAATTTTTAATTTAATTTTTAATTCTTAGATCCACTGGGAAAGAGTCAGAAGGAAAGATAATTTGAAGTTATCCTAGAAAGACTCTGAATTCTAAAATACCTAGGAGAATCTCAAATTACTTCAGCCCTCTCTACTTTGCAGCATATTTTAGAAAGCTAAATTCATATTTCAGATCACTGGCTTTCAAATTTAAAATGACTGCTCCTTTTTTTAAAGGATCATCTATTTTGTATTCTTTGTAGTCTTCATAAAGTCTTAAAATTAAAAAAGCTTTCCAGATGGTTTCTGGCTTAAATGAGAAAAGTGAATATGATTTTTTTTTTATTAAATGTTTTCCTTAAAAAACCTACCTAGTTCTATTCTATAAATTAGCAAAAAATGAGCTCCATTTGCTTTTCCTGTCTTAATCCTAATAAGAGTTTGATTTCATTGCTCAATAACTTCAAAGTAAAATAGCATCTTAAAGCAGAAAAGCTTTCTTCTAGTCTATTTCTAATCTCCTGCCTCAGGCTGCCATTATAAAGGCACCAAGAATTCTATAAAAGAGCATTTCTAATAAATGCAATGCATAAGAGTCAAATTGCATTAGGTCTCCCAGATTTAAGCAAATGGTATCTAACTGTAATCTATGATATTAGCAAGTGTGAAGAAAGAATGGACCATAGAAGAGGTCTGTATGAATGCCAAGTCCAAGACCAGGTTTGGCACTGGGCATCTAGGAATATCCAAATGAGATAGACCTTGAATCTCAAGGTCGGTTCAGTCTCATGACATGAGAAGTATTCTCTCCACTGGAAGAAATGTTTCCTTACATCTCCCTTTGGCTTGGGCGAAATGATACCTGTGATGATTTCACTTTCCCTTGGTCTGACTCCACACTCACGAAGAAGTCTCTGCTGACTATGCAGCTTCCTGACATTCTGGCCCGGGGAATGGGAGGTGCCCTGGTTGGGAAATGAGAGCTCTCCAGGCACTGAAGAGGGAAGTCATTCATTCTATAATAGCTTAATTTATCGGCATTATGATGTACACATCAGTCTCTTGTACATTTGTGAGTCAGTCAGTCTCTCTGAGACCTGTTAACTCTAGAACTCCTAAAATCCAGTTTCTGGTGCAGAAGAATTTGTAGATCCTGTACTGTTATGAATATTCCAAAAAATGCCACTGTGCTCCATTATTGTTCCTCTTCAACCCAGAGAGCAAATGACAAGTACTAATTGGCCATCTGCTGTAGGCCTAACTTTCTTCTAGGCTGTATCAGGTGCAAAAGTGGTATTAGGAAATATCCCTGTGAGCAAAAAGGTTACATTGTCATTTTTTTTGGTGAATAAAAGTATGTACACAACAACAATGAATAAATAAGATGTGTGTGTATATAGCCATATATTTATTTCTTATCTATAGATTATGATACCTATAGATATCATAATCATGCACTGATTCAAGCAAGATGTTATTACAAAGTAGGGCAGTACCTAACAAGGTGTCATTTGTACAATATAAATAATAAGCACAATACTCGAAGTATCCAAAACACATAATAGATTATTTGTCTAGCAATAGGAACAATATGCTTTAATCTATGTCTGACCTCCCCAAAAGGAAATCAATATTTTTTAAGACTTTATATGGTATCACTGGGAAAAAATCTGGATTTGATTCCAGCCATAAAAGTCATGTGTAAATTTAATATACAGACACATAAAGTGGATGCCAGAAAATAAATTTATGGTTGTGGAAATATTTAGATACTTTGAACAAGAGTGATACACACTGAGCATTCTGTGGCTTTTGAACTAATATACCTCCTTTGAAGATTTGAGCTTTTCTCCTGCAGTGGAATTATATCTTTAGAGTCCTTATGGTAATTTCTTAATTTCCTTTGCAGTTTAATTATATCTCTATATAACAAATCTACATTCTAAAATATATCACTATGGCCTATGGGTAGAAATCTTATTCTTCATGTTAATGGGTAGAAATCTTAATCTTCATGTATATACTTCTTTCCTAGAATTATATAAAATAAATATTATTATTATTCTCACTGAGACCAGAACCAGGATTTTGTAATTGTGCCCTAGCAACCATTCATCCAAAAAACTGTGAGAACCCTCCTATTTCCAAGCACTGTTTATTGTTTTAAAGATGTGTTTTAAGCTGGAGGGCAGATGTGAGTTGGAGACTTTAGAGTATGATCCTTTTAAGACAGAAACTTTTCTCTTCCAGAAAAAAAAAATAGTTCAGCTGATTAAAAACCCTAGATTTTAAAAAAGAGTTTAAAGAGTAGACTTAAACAATTGGAGCGAGAGAGTTTAAACAGAAACAGGGAGTCTCACAGCATGGTAAGTGGAGGGGCTGACTCACACATTGCAACGTAATTATTTCCTAAATACAAGCAAGAATAGGCTGGAGCTTTCTGGTCTCTCCTCCTAAGAGGATAAATCACAAAGAAATAAAGTGAAACCCAGGAAGACTTCACGGAGGTGAGGTCAAGCACTGGTTCTTAAAGAATCACTAGAATTCAGAGAAGAAAAGGTGATAAGAAAAGAAATTCTAGACTTTTATCTAGAGAAATGGAGAAGCAATAGCTCTGTCAGAGGAAGGTGAGCAGTGTTAAGAAATATCAGGCAAATGGCAAATGCAAATAATCCTCACGTAGAGTATCAGTTCTTTTTTATGATAAGTGTTGGGATGCACACTGACTGACAATGTGTTAGACTGCCCGTGAGGGTAAGCTAGAGGTCAGGATCTGCTGCAGGGGGAATATTGGCAGGGAAGCCTGGGGCCTGAGGTTTGGCCTTGAGAAGGAACGAAAGCCCCCTTGACTTACCATATTAGCAATATCATGATAAGGGAACCCGCATTTTACCATGAAAAATACAGGAGCATCAAGACAGAGTGAAACGATGTATCTATCACTCCCACACTGTCATCCTTTTTCGCCCTAGAGCCAGGTACATACTCCGGTGACACTGATGATGACCCCACTATGGTGGGACCAGAAATGCATGCGTGAGAGGGGTTCAAAGGATTAGCTCACAAATAAGTAGATTGGACACAAACAGAGTCAGAAGAATAGCTACACCCCAGGTGGCGAGGAAGAGCATGTTATCCTGGAAGAGCACAGAGGGGCACTAAGTTACTTCTTAAGTTTTATTTCTTAAGCTGGATGATGAGTATGTAGATGCCTTATGGTATTAAATATTTCTAATTCATTTTAGTTTGTCTAAGAGATTTCAGAAGAAAATATAATTTTAAAAAGGTATAGAAACCTTATAGCTAATACTCACATATCCTCAATAAGAATATGCCTATCTATGGATGTCAATAGAATCACAGTACTAGCAATATAACTCTTAATGCTCCCTGCTCATTGCGGGGTCCCCACCCCAGTGAGGCCCTGGCCATGAAGTCACTTGCAGGACCCTCCTCTGTCGCTGCCCTGGAGCCCACACCGAGACTCTGGGCCTCTGTGTCAAAGATGCAATCTCGTGCCCCTGTGAGAATAAACTTTGGAGGTGCCAAAGTGGCCCTGCATTCTCTTCAGCCCTGCAGAACTCCAAACCATAAATGTAGAGATAGCGAGCCTCTTCTCTGCTCTGTTACTCCTTTTCACCAGGCACCAAAGCTTGGCCTGGACTCAGCAAATACCTCGTGGAAACAGCTTCAGCATCCCTCTCCCGCCCACCTCTCCTCAGGGCAAGGCTGCCCTAAACGAATTAGGGCAAACAATGACCTTGACCAAATTAATGTATTTTTTTCTACCATTGAGTCAAAATGGGAGGATAAGAGGTGTGCAATAGGGTAAACCCACAAACCCCTCTGCAGAGCGTCCATCTACGCCCACCTCACCACTCAGTCTTGCATATCCAGATGTATCTCAGTTCCAGTGGTGGGCATGGCACAACTAAACTTGAAGCCCGACCACCACGCACACCTCTTATCCTCCCATTCTGACTCGATTGTAGAAAAAATACATTACCTTGGTCAAGGTCATTGTTTGCCCTAATTTGTTTATGCAGCACATGTTAGAGGAGGTCTACCCTACATCAAGCACTATGCTAACTGGGGTGAGGAAAGTGTCAAAAAGATGAGTAAGACACAACTCCCCTCCTCAAGGAGCTCACAGTCTAGGAAGGGGAGGCAGAAATGCATAAGGACACTGCTGGAGCCTTCTAGAGCCCTGGATCTCTCTGTCGTCTCAAATAGATAATTAGACTTCTCAGGTACCAAGATTCAGATGGGTGCTCTTTGAAAGATCCTTTTCTGCCTTTTTGAAATCAGCCCTTATGTTCCTCAGTTTCCTATCTAAGTTACCAAGACTTTAGACAAGAAAAATATAATACAGGGTCTCCTGAAAGAGTTGAAAAATGTATGAATGAAAACAGTATGAATTTCACTATAGTAAGGGCAAATAATAATAACCACAAAAATAGCTCTACAGATAAATGCAGGAACTAGACTGATTAAGCGACAAATCTGGAGAAGAAAAAAAAAAACCCTGGATTTAGCACAAAACTGAATGAATGATCTCTGTAAGAGATGCCATTATCAACGCGCAAATGATGTTCGGATGTGTTAACAGGAACGTGGCAGGCAGCACTGGGACTTCATCCAGGCACATCCAGCCTCGGTCAACCTTTATTATGGCCAATTTTGGTATCCCGTTTGAAGAGTTGTTAAATTTCAGGCTGATACTAAAAGGATGGAAAATAGGCATTGGCATCTAGCCTAGAAAAGAGGAGACTAAAGGATGACTTAATACCTGCGGCCCTAATGGAGATAAGTGGGTTTCTATTTCAGCAGCAGGAAGTCCAGTTTGATAACAGAATAAACTGGTGATTAAACATCGGGACCCTGATCACAGGGTGTCACTTTTTGAAGCATAGCACTTTAGCTCTATGCTTTCAGAGTACTGTTCACTCTTTACCTTAGGTTAAAGTCTTTGTACTCATATCTTATCTCCCACTGGGACTGCCTTCCTTATCTTTGGATCCCCCCACGGCACTCAGTGCAATGACCTGCTTGTAGTAAACATTTAAACAGCGCTAAGTGGAAAAAAAGGAAACACACTGGGATGAAACTATATGTCACCCATTGAAGGTCAATAAGACAGTGTAGCAATCCAAGCCCATATTACAGGCTCAGAGACAAGTGAGGAAAAGAATAATTAAGACCATTGTACCAGCACAGGCGGGGGACAGGGAGTCACACCGGAAGCCTACAATGAGGGGTAAACCAGGACTTTCCGTAGCAGCCCACACATTCATTCCTCTACCCACCCCCACCCAGCCCAACACGAGGAAGACACAGTGGAATGACAAAGACTTTAGCCCAGACACAACGAGGAAGAAGAGGCAAGGAAAAGAAGTTACTGGAAGGTATAAAGCAGGAAAATGGGAGAAGAGAAGTCTGTAATTTCTGCAAAGGGAGATGGAGAAAGGGAGGAACCATTCATAAGAGGAAGTCTTAGGAAGATCCTTTAAAAGCACTATCACAGGGCAGTACAAAGCAATATAGTTTAAGTGAACATGTTCAATGCCATAGCGGGGACAGGGGGAGATGCCATCAGCTGTGGGGGAAGATGGCAAGGGGCCAAGGGAAAGGGAGGAAAGAGGTTCTGCCTGCAAATATGCTGTCAACACCTCTACTTGCATTCCTCCCCACCTCTCGGTGAGCAGCTGTCTAGGCAAGATCTTTTTGCCTAGTTCTGAAAGTGTGGAGTCTATGAATTTGCTTATAAGAAAATTTATCTCCAAGAGCCTTTTCAAAAATCCCCTTTAAATTACTTGAACTGTTGCCTCCGTAGTGAGTAAATTTTCCTCAGGTTTGTGTGAAGTTTCTGTAGGAAGTAAAGGTCTCTGTGTGTGTATGCATGTGTATATGAGTGTGTGCATATGTGCAGATGTGTGTATATTTGTGTGTGTGCATATGTGTATGTATGTGTGTAGGTGTATGCATGTGTGTGAGCGTATATGCGTGTCCATGTGCATGTGTGTGTGTGTCTTAGACCCATAAGGGCATGCACACAGTACTTCCCACATCCCTCTCTTTTCCCTAGGGAGTTGCTCCAAGGTAGAAGCTGTTCCTAAACAACCACTGCAGACTATAAAGTCTGGAACAGATCATGTGGCCCAGTCTCCTACCTCCATGAAGTAAAGTTATTTTTAAAAATCATATTTTATTAATAAAGGACCACCCTGTGATGGGAGCTGTTCCTTTCTATTGCACTGACCTCCCTCAAACCTTCCCAGCCCAGAATCTCTTTGATGAAAAATTAAACAGTAAACTGTCCAGAAACAAAGAATGCTATGAGTAATCCAAGAGTAGCCCAGACTTTCATTTTCCCTAGTAAAGAGGCCTGAAGCATCATCACACTCGAGACACCTACTATCTTGCTGAAGGATGACTCGTCCAGCTGTTCATGGTGCCAGAGGATGGTCATTAGTTCAGTTCTCAGAGACGCTGGTTCTGGAAGGTGGACTCTGAGTACCCCGTCTCTGCTGTGCAGTGAAAGCACCCATGTCTGTGGGTCTCTGCAGGAACAGAGCCCTGTTCACAGATCCCCTCTGGTGGTTCTCCCTAATTCCTCTTGCCCTGTGTCTCCAGCCCCAGCTACTAGGTCTCAGAGGACTCCCGGGAAGCTGTTGCCTCCCCCAGCTCTGCTCTGATCTATGATTCACGTGTTATCTCCCCGTCTCCCCATGCCTCCCATCTGCCTTTCTTTGGCCTTTGTGCTTTCCTGTTCCCAGCTGGTGTCTGACCCAAGCCCGAGACTCACTTCTCTCTTCCCTGTTCCCATGTCAGAACCCTACCAGGTAGCACAAGTTAGGACACCAGTGAGTTTTACTGTCACAAACTGAAGATAGACAGCTACCTCCCAAATGCATTCCCCTAGTAACAACTGGCCAGCTGTGGGTGTGCCAGCTTCCCCTTCCCTACCTCCACAGCTGGGGAACCAGTCTAGTGACAGCTTTTGTGCAGCTGGCTATTAGCACACCTTTAGTACGTGAACATCAGCATATGTGCAGAAGGCTACTAGATTCTGGCTCTCCTCCATGGAGGAAAAGGGGAGGGTGTGTGTGTGTGTGTGTGTGTGTGTGTGTGTGTGTGTGTGTGTGAGAGAGAGAGAGACAGAGAGAGACAGAGAGAGAGAGAAGGAGGGGAGAGAAGAGAGAGAGAGGCTATTCCATCTATATTTGCCACCTCAGAACTGGAGTTGGATGGATGGGGAAGAGGAAATCAGAAGATAATATTTATTCCCAAGGTCAAATGAATCCCATAAGCAAATGTATTCCTTTGCTAGCACTGCTATAACAAATAACCACAAACTCGGTGGCTTCAAACAACACAACTTACTAGGTACAGTTCTGTAGGTGAGAAGACCAACATGAGTCTCCCTGGGCTAAAATCAAGATGTCGGCAGGGCTGCATTCCTATCTGGAGCCTCTAGGGAACAAGGATCCATTTCTTTATCTTTTTCAGCTTTTTGAAGCTGCCACATTCCTGGGTTCTTGGCCCCCTTCCTCCATCTGCAGAGCCAGCGACGCTGCATCTCTCCAACCATTCTTACATGGTCGTATCTCCCCCTCCTACAGTCAGGAGAGGTTCTCTGCTTGTAAGGCTTCATGGAGGTAGACTGGGCCCACCCGGGTAATCCAGGATTCCCTCCCTATCTCCAGGCCCTCAATCACTTCTGCAAAGTCCCTTTTGCCATGCAAGGTGACATATTCACAGGTTCTGGAGACTAGGACATGAACATCTTCAGGGGAAATATTATTCTGCCTATCACAGCAAACCACTGAATTTTATAAGTAAATAAAGGAAAAAATTAAATGGACAAAGTTCATTAGAAAGGGGAGCAGCAAAGGGCCTCGATGCATGTTCCTGGCTCAGCTCTAGAGCAATAAACTCAAGACATGTCAGTGAGTACTGAAGCCCTCTTGTATCCAGGCAGACGTATCTCTACTTTCAGGAGTGTCTTGTGAACTACTTTAGTCAATATATGTTCAGTGATAAAAGATATATAATCATAAGGATATTTAAATGCATATATACATCATGATATATGGAGATGATGAACCGCGAAGTTCATCAAACTGTATTTACTCTTATAAACGATAACTTTGACAACAGCATAGCATTCAAGCAGGAACACAACCAAAATTTTCTAGCTGGTGGAAGTGAGGAGAGCGTGTAACCTAACCGAATGAAACTTTAAGTCGAGTACGAGAGTAGTTGCCACAGCTGAGCTCCGTGACTCTGGTGGGCTAAATGCCCCGTGCGTCAGTGTGCTTGTCTCCGTGCGACGTGAAGCTGTGGATCTCAGAGATCTCTTTTGCTCTGTGAAGGGGCTCTCGATGCGTGCAGTTGATCGCTTCTCCTGCTGTTTACCAAAAAGAACAATCTTAACCCTACACTGCGGAGATCTGGGTTGCTCCACTCATTTGACAGAAAGCCAGTCCCGTAAGTAGCTCAGCACCCCAGGACAATCTGTTTACTGGCCACTAGAGATGAAGAAACATGTTCATAAGTCAAGCTGAGACTGAGTGTCATCTCCAGATGGAATCAACACCGCCCCCTCCTCAGAGGCTGGGATTTGGCTGCTTTCCAAGCTGCTGACCAGCCTCCCTTGCCGGGCTTGGCCGATGAGATCACCACCAGGGTACCATGGGTGCAGACAGGCCGCTGTTGCAACATGTTCCCAGGCGGGCTGTTGCCCTCGTTTCTTGGAGGAGTATGAGCACCAAACATGCTGTACCGTCCAGCTCATCACTGAGCAGGGCTGTCTCTCTTCATCCCTTTGCATTTGGTTTGCATTTTTATGTCATGCATCTTTCCCTGGATAAAAGGGATAAGAGGAGTTTCTCAGATTTGATTTCTCAGTGGGAACTGTTTGCTTTGGAAGCCACCTACACCAATGCTAATTGAGAACAGAGCTCAGAGTGAGAGCCTGAGAACTGCACCCGGATGAACTTTTTGGTGGGCTGATTTCTGTTGATCTTGTCAGAATTAGGTTATGTATGCATGTAATACCGTGATCAACTATTTTCCAAAAGGCCATCAAGCATCTTTTCCTTTGACTAGTTACCTACCTTGGGGTAATTATTCATAGTTAAGCATATAAAATCTTCATCAGAAAAGCTAGTGGGGGATCCTGGCCCCTACTCCCCAGCGATAACATTCTGGAAATCTCGAAGCAATCAGTGCCCTTTAATAGCCAAACATGATGGGCTTCTATTAGAGAGATTACAGTAAAAACTAACAATCAGCTCTCTGATGATCCTATGCGGAGGGAAAGGGTGGGGAGGAGTAGATTTGGCTGAGGACAAGCCCAGACTTTCGTCACAGGGACAGACCAAAGTGTTAACACAAAGGGAGAACACGGGAGCATCCTGCACACTGCGTTCCGGCCGCAGTAACATGGCCTCTCCGCGGGCGCGGCCCACGCCCTGACCGCCCGGCCAGGTCCGCACCTCCAGCGCCCGCCGCCCGCTCCCCGCTGCGGACATGCTGGGTGGATCCGGATCGCATGGAAGACGCAGCCTGGCCGCGCTCTCCCAGTGAGTCCTCACTTCCCCTCTTCGGTTTTCTTTTCTTTTCTTTTTTTTTTTTTAAAGCAAAAGCTTTGTTGTAAGAAAGAAAGAAAAAACATTGTGGGAGTGGGAGGGGAGGGGAGACACCGGGAGGGAAAGGAATGCAGCGAGTGTGTAAGTTTCAGACCTGTTTGAAACTTTCTGGTCTCAGCTGGGCAGTGGTTCTGATTCGCTGGCTCTCCTTGCTTCCATTTTTATGGTGGTTTGTAGACCCTTTGCAGCAGTTTATACCTAGGCAGGGGTTTCTCTGTTCCACATAGGGATCCACAAGGCATTGTGTTTCTAAAGATCTGCTGTTAATTTAGACCTGAGCCCCCTGCTCAGAATGATCCATTTGCAGGACTCGGAGATTTTGGCTAAACCATACATTGCCCAATCCTTAAAGTAAACAGCCAAAGCCCTCCGTATACTGACCGTCTGACTGTGACAGGACAAGACCCAGAGCATATGCTATTGATCAGGGAATTGTTCAGATAATGGGCGCCAAGTCTTGGAATGTTAAAGCCAGAAGGGGCCTCTAGGATCTTTGGTGCAATGCTCTCAATCTGCAGAGCGGGGGAAAAGGAACCCAGAGGGGTAACTCGACTTACCCAGAGTCAGACAACAACCAGTAGCGAAGCCATGTCTTTGTACTCCTAGGCAAGCGCTGTTTTCACACTGGCGTTTATGAGGTTTGAAAAACTGACTGGGTCTTGGGAAAAGGTACCGCGCAAGAGTAAGAACACCAAATGGACTTTCAGTAAATCTTTTCCATTTTTGAGAGTTTTGGCACTGATTCAGCATGACAATTGTTGTTCCAGTTGTTCTAGCGTTTGTACAACAGTTAATCAAATAAACAGGAGAACTCAATGGGGGGTCCCAAAAAATACGACCCACGTCCATTACATTATCAGATCTCCTGGATAACCAGTTTCTGTAAGTGTGATTACTCTAGTGTGAGAGCTCACAGGGACTTTAGAGGTTGTCTGTGTAGTCCAATGCTCCTCAAAGTTTTTTAAAATCAAATTTAATCTTCCAAGGAATTCTCTTATATAAAGGAGATGTACTGGTTAAATAGAAGGTTCAGAATCTAGAGCTCCACATCTGGGCACCTCTACCCCACTCTTCACCCCTCCTCTACCTCACCCTCCCACACCCTTCACCAAAACTTCTTTGGTCTCCAGGAAACAGTTCTGAAACCACTGACCTCATTTAATGCCTTCATTTCAGATGAAGAAACTGAGGCACATGAAGGGCGTGCCCAGGGTCACAACAGATCCTGGAGTGCTAGGAAAAGAGCCCAGTGTGTCTGTCTGTCTGTCTATTTCTCCCAACTCCAGGTCCTGACTCTTCCTTCTACTCCGTTATGCCTGTGGTCTATCAGTCTGCTTTCTCTGTGTCTCTCCTCCACTCTCTCTGTCATTTCTTGGATTTCACCACTTACTGCCTCTCCCTTGGTCCCATAATTATAATTGCCACCTATCTGGTCCCCGTGCTCAATCTTGCTCCATTTTCTGATCCAGTCCCCTACTGTACCTTTGAGGATAGAACCCATTCTCTGTATTACAACATTCAAAGTTCTGCACAATCTGCCTTCAATATTCTTTCCCATTCTGACCTCCCCCTGTGCCAGCTAAATGAGATCACTCATGGCTCCCCAAACTCAGCATGTACAAGCCATCCTAGTCACTTCTCTCACTCTATTCCCTACACAAGGAATACTCCGCTCTCCATGCTTCTGACTTCCTTCCTTTCTTGCAAACCCTGATCAGATGCTCCCTTCCCCCATAACCCCTCCTCAGTTCCTCTCTTCTCTCCACTCTGATAACCTTTGTCCATCCTTCTGTTATTAGACTTGCACTAAAGTTAGTGATGAACATGGCTGTCTTCCCCACCAAGAGATGATAATTCACTTGAGGGCAGGAACTATTTTGAATCTTTGAATCTTCAGCATCCAGAATAGTGCCAATACTCAAAAACATTCTTTAAGTTTCCTATTATTGAACAAATCAAACTCAGTCCATCTAAGTGTCAACTTGGCATTTAAGTCATTTAAACACTTAAAGCTTCTGCTCCTTTGGCTTTGCAAGAAGTATTAGGTTAAATGCTAAAGCAGGTGCCCAATAAAATGAATTCTAAATTCCTTTGCATTTCCATCAGATAATTTATCTTCGTGTCATCACCTACAGAGCAAGATTGGCAGTGATTTTTACATGAAGCGTGTAAAAATTCCTGAATGCCAAAATCTACACAAGGGCCATGTTATTTTTGGGAGCAGGTGTGAATGGCTATTCAGTTCTTTCGATTTCAAGGTGTGCTTAATTTGTTCCTACTAAATCACTGAAAGAGTCTGTCACTTGCAGTTTAATATTTTCACTGCTACTTTTTATCATTTTCCTAAGCCCTAATGAAGTTTACTTGAGTCAAAATTTTGGGTTTCCTGTAAATATTTATGTTTTAGTCCATTAAGACTTACATTGCTTATAAAGAAGTATGCTTTTATATGTCCTGGGGATGAAAGTTAAAAACGTTATGCTTGCGTCACATTTTGTAACAAATGTGGAAGGGCATATAAATGCTAAAATCATGGAATCAAGGAAACATAGGGAAAAAAAAGGAAACATAGGAAATTATTTAGCTCGTCCCACTGTTTTTGAAAGAACTAAATTAAAAACATTGCAAATAAATAAATAAATGATTGGCATAATTGTATAAGATTCTGTAGAAATGACAAAAGAAATGTATACGGGAATGTTGAGATGTGTAAAAAGCATAGGAATACCTGGTTTATCCAATGTTCCAGGACATGTAACATTACAGTTTTCCAGTATGCTAAATTTTATTAAAAAAAAATTTCCAGTGGAAACTATCCCTACCTTTTTTAAAATAAATATTACAATATATTTGAAACGATTTCCAATTGCTGGGAGTTGTCATTATGAATGTAGGTTTTTAATCATACTGTAAAATAATGATACCTCAGAGGTTAAGATTCCCATTCAAAAATTGGTCCAGTTATTATGGGATGTCTTCCATATTCTTATTGATGTTTTTTATCTCTTCTAATACCTGTTAATGCATCTACCTCTAATGGTCCCCCTCTGTCTTCTGTTGTAACCAAGGGTATCAGGAAACCCACTTGCTAGTATTATCTTCAAAGTGAAAATCAATAGTCCAGGAGAGCAGCCTTCTCTCCTACAAAGTAATTGGCATATACCTTTTGTGAATGTTGGTTTGTGTACCAAACTGGCCATTTTTGCTCACTTTTGGATTCAAAAATAAGTTTTAAAAGATTGAATTTTCTGGACCTCTTGTATGGTTAAAGATAAAATTGCACCTTGCTGTTTGTGAATGAAAAATAAGAAAGAATGGCAGAGAAATAGGTCATTGTGCTTTGCATGCATTGGGCACCCTATAAACGATATTGCTGCATTGCCCATGCAGTGGTGATTATGGAGGTGGTCCTCCAAGCCTTTGTGGAGGTGGTCTCGACTTTTTGCATGTTTCTTCTCTATGAATGGCCACCCAGCCACATTCACACTGGTTCTGTACCTGGTGCCCAGAGGCCTTTCTTCCTGTCCTGTTGATGCTATTTGCATTGTTCTTTACTCTTTCCCTCTTCTTACCGTTGACCTGTTGATCTCGAAATGAGCCCTTACTCTATGCTGGCTTCTCACGTCCCTCCTCACCCATCAGAGTGGCTTGGCAGAGGCAGGCCCTAGCAGTGGCAAGAGGAGTGGGGCCCACAGGAACAGTTCCTCTGTCTTCTGGAGGCTAATTTGCCCCTGGCATTCCTAACTGACCCAGTGAGGATGAGTTTTCCCATCGAAATGCAGCTTCCGTTCTCAGTACTAGCTTCAGACATATCTTGGGTTTAAAAAGGTGGTTGTGGGCTGGCCTGAGATCCCAACTACCATGTGCAATGGTGTTTAAAGTTCCAAAAGCCAATTTACAAATGAAGGTCTTGGAAATAAGCTCTTCATAAATGTAGTGCTGCCTGGATTCATTTCCAAGCCTAATTGAATTTTTAAGAGGATTTAAAAAAATCTGTAAACCTCACTCATATCCATTCTTTCATTCAATAAATATTCATTGAGGGTTTCCCACGCTAGTTAGTACTGCTCCACTAACTGAGCACTGAGTATATCAAAAAGGACAAAGCACAGGCTCTGGCCTCAAGGTTATCTTGTCTTTTAACCTTCCACCCACTGCAGAGATCTTTCTTCAGCTACAGCTACACAATTAACATTATCTACATCAGTGCTTTCAATTTTTTTCCCTGTGATCCTCTGCAAGAAATGCATTTTACTTTGTGACCTAATACCTATATACATGTTTATATTTGAAACAATAATTTCACAAAACAGTTCTCACCCTTGCTGTATGCAGTGTCCTCTGATATTTTCTATACTATTCTATTTCATTTAAAAATGCTGGTCATGACCCACTAAATAGATTTAAGAAGCTACCAGTGGGTCACGTAACTGAAGTTTGAAAACCACTGAACATATCACATGACCTTAGTATCTCTGGTCCCTGCCCTCAGAACAGCTTAGGAAGCTCTGCTAGCGGGTGACCACCCAGGCTGCCAGCAATGGGGTCAGCCTGGAGGTTTAAGGAAAGGCTTTTTGGATGGGAGTCAGAGGGTCTGGATTCCGGTGTAGCTCCTTCAGTAATCAGCACTGAAGTTGAAAGTCACTTCAACTCACTGCAATGCAGCTATTAATTGGAGCTGCTAATGCCTGCTCTGCATAACTTGCAGGGTGAACAAGGACATCCAGTATACTAATATGCATTAAAGTATACAGAAAAGCATTAAATACAAAACAAATGCAAATTATTAGACAGCCTTACTTTTCCCAATTAAAATGTAGTATCAGAGGAACAACCGGAGGAACCATTGTTCTTTATAGAGCTGGAAAAGGATCCTTCAACAGGCTATTATAATATGATGGAACTTCATAAATGAAAATCTCAGAGTGGCATTTGTTTGTGATATTATTACTAGGTTTGTATTTAAGAAGCTCAGCCAGGTCATCCTGGCCCCCAAGTCCTTAAATGCTTTTTCTGGTTTTAAGATCCAGGAAGCAACTAGGTGGTCATTGGGTTTTTAAGTCCTGAGCCTATTTATGAAAGAGCGTGCTTTGCCTGATACTATCTGCTCTAACCCAGTAGATTTATAAACGCTAATTTCCACTGTTTTTAAGACCACTTCTTATTAAAAGCAACTAATATTAAACAAAACTAACCAATAAAGAGAGTTTTATAAATATTAAGAAGAGTTTGAAGCAATAAACTTCTAGATCAAATATGGTACTTTTCTCATTGCTCTTTTACTTTCCCTTTATAGCTTTTCTAAACCTCATTTCTCACAGACACTGATTAGAATGAATGCTTCCTTCAAGTCCTGCTGAGTTCCTATTTAGGACCCAAGTAATACGGACCTTTGCCTCTTCCGGGGTACCTCTGCCGCTGCACGAGCCCCCTGTGTCTTTTCTCTGCCTTCTCCTGACTGACCGCAGATCCTTACAAGGAATGTCTACACTCGCCTTTTCTATAACTCGATTCTCCAAATCACTCTACCTTTCACTTTGTATGTACCAGAAAGAAAATAAAATAATAATAAAATATTAATAAGTACTGTATGCACACCAAAGAGAAGGAAATAAATTGGCCACTTCTGTTCTTTAAAGAATGAAACGTCCTTTACACAGATCAGCAAGACCCCACCCAAGGCCACTGCTCGTCACTACCCTGCGTAGTTTCCAGAGAAGATACATCAAATGCATAACATTTAAGCAGTTTTTAAAACCTAACTTTATGCTGATTTCATGATAGTTGTAGCTTCTGGACAGATTAGTTACACAGCTGTTTCATAAACATGTATGATATGCCTAAGAATTAAATCAAAAAGGACTGTGTTCACCCCAGCTTTTGAATGAGTAAGTTGAGGCCCGGGGGGTAACAAGACTGGAAGTGGAAGGGTGGCTTTAAAGAGTAGCTGATGGCTCGCCCGACACCTGGCAGGTAGGCTTTCCGGTCTGCACCAGCACAGCGGGTTGGGGAAAGGAGGCTGTGTTCCTCCTGCCCGGGCCCAACCCTCACCGCACTAAACGGGCACATTCTTGACAAATGAGAGAAACTAGGGCCAGATATCCTGACTCCCACATCTGTGTTTAGATTGCACTCATTATTCAGTGTGTGACCTGGAGCAAGTCACTTAATTTCACTGAGCCTAAGTTTCTCCATCTGTAAAAAACGAATACTATCTGCCTTACACATTTAGTGAAAATTAAAGGAACTAGCTATGTAGAAGTGTGTAAACCACTGTGGATGCTTCATTAATGTCGTATTTCCTCCCCTTCCCTTCCCTCTGAGGACTCCCTTCCCAAAGACCCCAGAACAGAAATGACAAAGTGACGACAAAGTGACTTTTGCCGACAAAGTGACTGACGCTGGGGCAAACAGCAGCAGAATTCAGTTTGCAATTGCCGTGCATTCGCTAAAACATCTTTCTGCTTTTGGGAAAATCAGAGCTCTTCCTCTCAGATTTTAGTCGTTTCATTTACTTACGATTTAAAATGTTTTAAAATGAGAATTTGTACTGCTATACTTTGGCTAACTCTGATGTTAAAGGACACTTTCTAACAGCTGACTTTTTTGGCTAAATGTACGATTACTACTTTTCCTGGTTGGCCTGAACCAGAAACACTGCAAGGAGAATGGAGGAAGAAGTAGGGATTGGTTTGCCAGCTAATGCCAGCAATCTTAAGCATTCTTGACAAGTGAGGAGAGTATAAATTAAGAATATTGACTTCGAAATCCAGATAACCCTGGATTCAAATCTTAGTCCCATCATTCTAGGAACTGTGTGCCCTTGAGCAAGTTGCTGAATCTCTCTGAGTTTCTCAATTTAGTCATCTACGAAAAGAGAAAAATATATGTGAAGTGATTAGCACAATGCCTGGTGCTTCATAAGTGCTCAAAAAGGGGAAGGGTGGCGTAGGTGATTACCCGCAATAATTATTGGCATGAACAGGGTGATTAGGAGATGAATCTGAGGGAGCTTCCAGGTAATCACGAAAGCATGATTGACTATGAGGAATTGTATTAATTTTCTAGGACTGCGGTAACAAAGTACTGTGAACTGGGTGGCTTAGAACAACAGAAACTTAGTGTCCCACAGTTCTAGATCTAGAAGCCTGAAATCAAGGTGTCGGGAGGGCCGTGCTCCCTCTGAAACCTACAGGGGAGGGGTCCTTCCTTGCCTCTTCCAGCTTCTGGTAGCCCCAGATATCCCTTGGCTTGAGGCAGCATCACTCTGGTGCTTGCATTATTACATATGACATTTCCCTGTGTCCCTTCCCATGTAGCCTTCCCCGTGTGCATGCCTGTGTTTGTGTCCAAAGGGCACCGGTCATACTGGATTAGGGCCCACCCTAATGACTCATCTTAACTTGATTACATCTGCAAAGACCTATTTCTAAATAAGGTCACATCTGGAGGTACCGAGGTTTAGGACTTCAACATATTTTGGAGGTGGATGGGACAAAATTCAACCCATAATGAAAGTATGCATACTTCCTCGAATTAAATGCAGTAAGCCCGGCGGTTACCCCTACATGTTAAAGTTGGCTGAGGTCCCCACAAATTGGGCAAACCTCTTGCAACCTGGAGAGGTCTATTGTGAAAAATGTTATTTCTCATATTGGTTAGCTTTCTAAGAAGTGAATACTTCCTGATTACAAAAGGGCTAGACCCAAGCATAGGCAAGGACTTTCCTTTTAACCTCACCGAGTGAAGGGCAATCAGGAAATAGGTACAGCTCTATTCACCCCAAGGAAAATAGCCTTGCAGTCATAGATTGAACCATCCCAGCTCTATCTGTTCATATCATGGAAATATTTATTTCCACTTCCTCTCCCTTCCGCTATATAAAGGTTTAAGTGCGTGACCTTACTTAAACATTCAGTTTGATCCAGACAAGTGTTATGAGTCTGTCACTCCCGAACCTGAAGATTCCTGGGCCGGGTGAGAGTCCACATAAACCATCCCCAACTCCCGGGGACTGGTGTGACTCTACGATCCAGCTACTCCTGGGAAGCTAAGAAGGCTTAGGTTTTATGAGCCCACCTCAGACCTATAGGCAAATCTCCATCCAAGATCGCCAGACATCAAAGAATGAAAGGAACATAGCAAAGGTAAAAACTGAGCATAGGAGAGGATAAATTTACAAGTTATGACAGAAGGTATCTTAATAAATCAAATAGGTCACTGATTCAATGTAATGAACCACTCACCTCAATAAACAATACAAGGTGCTAGAAATTGTTGAAAAGTGTTTATTAACAGAGCCATTCAATCCTTAAATTGAGTACTATTATTAGTTTCTTAGGGCTGCCTTAACAAAGTACCACATACTGAGTGGCTTAAAGTAACAGGTAGGTTGTTCTTTGGTAGGTGAACGGATAAATGTCCTTCAGTGGATGAGTGAATAAATAAACTGTGGTACATCTAGACAGTAGAATATTATTCAGCACTAAAAAGAAATGAGCTACCAAGTCATGAAAAAATATGATGGAAACTTTATTGCATGTTAGTAAGTGAAAGAAGCCAATCTGAAAAGGCCACTGTGTGAATCCAACTGTGTGACAGTCTTGAAAAGGCAAAACTATGCAGACAGTAAAAAGATCAGTGCTTGCTAGGGCTTAGGGGAGGGGAGAAGGAGAGATGAATGGGCAGAGCACAGAAGAGTTGAGGGCAGTGAAAATACTCCATATGATACTATAATGGTAGATACATGTCATTATACATTTGTCTAAACCCATAGAAAGTACAACACCAAGGGTGAACCCTAATGTAAACTATGAACTTTGGGTGATGATGTGTCAATGTAGGTTCATAAATTTTAACAAATGTACCACTATGGTGGAGGATATCTATCATGGGGGAGACTGTATGTGTCAGGAACAGGAGATATATGGGAAATCTCTGCATCTGCCTCTCAATTTTGCTGTGAACCTAAAATTGCTCTACAAGAATAATACCTTTTTTAAAAATTAAGTAACAGGCAGGGTTGATTCCTTTTGAGGGCTGTGAGGGAGAATCTGTCCCATGCCTCTCTCCTAGCTCCTGGTGGTTTGCTGGCAATCTTTGGCACTCCTTGGCTTCTAGAAGCATCATTCCAATCTCTGCCTTCACACGGCAAAGATTGTGTCTCCCTGCGTCTCTTCACATAGTCTGTCCTCTGTGCATGTCTGTCTCAGTGTCTGTGCCCACATTTCCCCTTTTGATAAGGACACCAGTCATAGTGGGTTAGAACCCACCCTAATAACTTCCTTTTAACTTGATTACCTCTGTAAAGGCCTATTTCCAAACAAGGTCACATTCTGAGGGACTAGGGGTTAGGTTGTCAACATAATCATGTTTTGGAGGGTACCACTGAACACAGGACAAGTACAGAAAGATTTAAAAACTTTAAAATGGTGTTTCATAGTTTAATTCATAAGCAATAAGTGGGATAATTATTGGTCACATTTAAAATGCCAGCTGGCTGAAGGATGTTGGGGCAGTGGGAACAGCCGGGTCCTTCCCTGACGGGTCAAAAACCTGTGGAAAACCATTCTAGTGAGAGTCAGAACCAGCCTCCCTGCCTTGAGCTCTGACCCATCAATTCTCCATGAAGTCTGGGTATTAAGCCAGCCCCAAAGAAGAACAGAAAAGAGATTATCCTCTTCCACTAAGACACATGCCTTTTCTGGCATGAGAAGATAAAGCTCTCTGATGATAAATTTCCATCTGCATTTTAATGAGAAGTGACATGGATTAAGAAAGAGATAGAGAAAATAAGAGATGAAAGGCATTCCATTTATTGGACATTTTTAGCCATAACTCTCTCCTTCCACCCTTTAAAAAAAGAAAGCAAGGGAAAAGGTACTTGACAGAGGAGGAACAAGGGAATACAAACAGGAGATAAGAATTTCCCCCTATATTTATTCTGCATTTCTCAGCCTTCTCTAGTGTTAATATTATCAATGAAAAGTAGTTTGAGATCCTTGAGTTAGAAAAATCTTTCTGCCCAATTCCCCTCTTCTTGTTTGGAAATAACAGCATGACCTGAAAGACCTCTCAGCACATCATGATGATGATGATGGTGATGACAATGATAATAAAATTGTTAAAATGGTTAACACTCCTGTAGTATTTATGATATGCCAAGCACTGTTCTGAATACTGTGCTTAATATTAGTTCATTTAATCCTTAAAACACCACGATGAGTCAAGTACTATTACCTCCATTTGACAGATGAGGAAAGTGAGACCCCTTGTCCCCCTACCCCTGCCTGGGTCGGTGTAAAGTCTGGCTCCTGGCTCCAGGCTGACTCCCAGGGGGGGGCCTGCTCTCTCCAGCTTAGCATTTGCTGCATATTATTCCTGTGTGGGCTTTCAGAGCTCTAACCTCTGGTCTTTGAGTGGGTGGATCTGGCAGCAGTTGGATCATGACATCAGATCCTGCTTGATGAGCAAGCTTCTCCTTCTGAAGGAGCAGGGCTAGAGGGCTGGAGAGAAGGATCTAGGAAGGGTCTTTGATCTTCCATAACTTTATCTTAAATAACCAGCCCAGGGGACTATATACTGCTTTATGGGCCCTAAAAAGAGGTTGTGAGTATACCTCTTCCCCCAGCGGGAGACCTGGACTTCCATAAAACTAACAACTCCTCTAATTCCATTGTTACTAACATCACTGACTTTTGGATGCCAATTAAAAGAAAATAAACTCTTGGCAAAATTTTGAACTTCTCCATGTCTTAACTCCTGCCCTGTCACGCTCAGAGAACCGAGACCTGGAAAGAAAGGAATGAGCTCTGTTGTAGCACCATGAGCCCAGATTTGCGGGGTCAGCCAGGTGATAGCTAAAATGTTATGTGTATTATCCTGGGCAAATGATTTGATTTCTCTGGGCTGGGTTTGCTCATCTAGACTGTAAAATGAGAACAATCGTGTGTATTCAATGTTACTGTAAGGATTAAATGAGATGCATCTGCCTGGTACCTTATAAGCACCACACAAATGGGAATTATCACTGTTAAGTAAGCTTACTCATCCTTTGAAACAATTTGTTTGTTTGATTCACTCATTCAAAGTCAAGGTTGGCTGGACTTGTACATTCATCCTTTTTTTTTTAATCATCAATGTTACTGCTTATTTTTAAACAGACAATAGCTGTTGTATTTGGTTTTTTAGCCTTAGAAATGGTAAACCTACAACTTTAACAAAATAAACTTTAGTAAGTTAGGTGTTTGTTGTTAGCAGCAGCCCAACCCCAGCAGGGTGAGGTGATTCCTGGAGGCTCCTACAGTCTCCCAGGGGCCCCAGTACCCTTTGTTTAGAAGTCCCTAGGGGAACTGGTGGACTTAAAGTATCTCTGGTAGGCTTCAGAACTCCTTATTTGAGAAGAACACTGCAATACTATGACATCTTAGAAGCAGAAGAGAGCACCATTCAGAAAAGCCCCAAATGCTAGTGATGTCCTGGCTCTGAATACAAGTCACCCAGCCCCTCTGGGCCTACGTGAAGTAGATATGATAAGAGTGCCTGTCTCACCAATAGGATCAAATTAGAAAGCTTTTTGTAAAGAGTTGCAACCTGTTATTGCTTGGATGGATCTGAGTTCATGAGTTGGCTCTGAAAATTGCTTAGCCACTGAACAGGATGGGATTAACAGTACAGCCTTGCTGACACAGATCATAACAGTGAGACGTCTCATTTTGACCTGGAGCTACTCCTAGTTGCACCAGTTTCTTAGGGGAAAAAGCCTGGTGTGAGTGGTGGTGCATTGTGAGCAGAGGAAGAAGATGGTCAGTGAGGACTAAAGTCAGAGCATAGAGAAGGTAGCCCTGTAAACAGGGGAGAAGCTGAAAGACAGAAGGGGGCACCGAGCTTTTATTTTGCTCCAGGTTAAAAAAAAAAATCACATTACAGCCATAGGTTCAGATATATGTCCTACATCCTAGAACTGGAACAGACCAATGCAGACCACCCACACCCATCCCTTCTTAAAAGTTAAGACTAGGTGCTCCCTGATTATATATTCAACTCCCTGGATCCATTCAAACTAAAATTTCCTTGACTGCATTTCTAAGTTTCAAAAAATTCCTCCTAAAAATGCATTTTAAAAACAAATTAGGATTGTGTTTTTCTGGTTTGGCCTTTAAAAAAAAAAGTTTCTGTTTTCCAAAACCATAATTGTGGCCTACCCAAAATGAATTCTCCTCCATAGTGAGGATTTCATTTTTCCAGTCCCCTCCCATGCCTATTACCCGCCCCCCTTTCGTTTTTGATGAACTGCACATGTTGTGGACGCCACTCCTGGGCCCTCAGACAGGAGCAGTCTCTCTGGCCGCTGCCAGTGTCCTAATAAGGGAATGAACGCGCTCCTGTTGGTGAGGTAAGGGGAGTCAGGCGGTCGGTGATATTTCTGCTGATTGAAGAGGAGAAGGTGTGGTCTGGCAGGTACCTCGTTGGCTTGGCTGTCTCCCGACCTAGTTTTTTCTCTTTTCACAGTTCAAATTCTCTAAAACAGATTGTAAGAATTGGTTTTTCACAGATCTTTAGCTGAACTTTAAGACTATCATCTTGACACAGTTTATCTGTGATGGGAAGAGAGGAATTTGGGGTTATATGAGGTCTTCATCATTAAAGGAGCTTGAGGTGATACGTTAGATCCTCTTAGTCACTCGGGGATGAAGGTGGTATTGAACTTGATCAAATTTGGATATGGCGTGAACAAGAGATATACTACTCGGTATATTTAACCAATGTTTGATAAGTTTTAAAAATGTATCTGCACAACGATATTAATACCTACTTTTGCTTATGTAAGTATTGATATACCCCAATTTTAAAATAATAAAAGAAGCAAGAAGAGCAGTGGCATTTAGGATCATAAAGCCAAGTTGCTCATCCGTTTCCCGTCTGATCACTGAACGTTTGCTGACTCTGCTCTCTGCTCTGTTTTCTGAATGACTCCACTCTGCCTTTTAACACAACTGCATCTGGGCCAAACTGTTCCTAAGTCACTTGTTATGAGTCAGTGTTTCTCAACCTGGATGCAGGCTGGAATCACTTGCAGAGCTTTATAAAGCTCTAATACCTGGGTCAGACCTTGAGTGCAGGGTTCTGATTTAATTGGTCTGGGGCACAGCTCAGCTGTCAGGAGTCTTACACACTCCCCCGGGTGATTCTAAGGTGACACCAAGGTTGAGAATCTTGAGAACCAGCCACTGCCCTGAATGCATCCTCTGTTGTATCGTCCGGCTCCCGAAAGGGCCAGGCTCTTTTTCTTTCTGACATTTTGAAACCTCTAAAGAAAATACCATCTATATATGAAACAAGTTAGACAGGTTCTTCTCAGGTTGGTAGGTTCAGTGCAGTTGTTTAAAACCCAACAGTAGAGAATTGTGCTTTCAACCAAAATCAACTTCTGGACACATGGATATTGTTTAAACTTTATTTTCCATGCATGTAAGGAGTGAAATACTCTGCCAAGTAGTCGAAAATGTGTATCCATTTCAAAGTCATGAGTAATGAAGTTATATTTTTGATGTTTTTTCTGTGTGTTATTAGAGTTATTCATCCCTTGACATTTCGTTTAGTTAATAAATGTCTCTTTATTTGATTTGTCTTTTAATATTAAGCCAACTTCACATCCTGAAATTGTGAAATCGCTGTAGCAAGGATAGGATGATATGACCAAGGAATTAAAACAGAAATTTTTTAAGCCTACCAATCTTCAAAAATAAGAGGATATGAGAGCGCAGTGCCAGCATGGAGAGAAGTTTTGAATTTCAGAAGAGTCATGGCTTCATCAGGTGTCTAGAATAATTCATTACTGTCAACCTGTTTACTGGATATTTCATTACCAAGGAAAAAAGCTCATTTAGAAATTCAGGAGAGCAGACTGAGCTGGGAATATAAGTTAGAGAATCATCACCTTAAAATTGTCAAATAAGTTACAGACATCGATGACATTACCCAGGGCGAGTATGTTGAGTAAGAGAACAAAAGAGTTGAAGAAGAAAGTCAACGAAAGACATAGAAGAAACTACAAAATAAATAAAGACAGAGGATCTCAAAAAGGAAGGTGTGGTCAACAGTGCCAGAGCTCTTTGTGAGGTCAAGTAAGATGGGGTGTGTAAAGGGCCACTGGACACTCTGTTCCAAAGGACGGCTCTAGAGAGCACAAGCCCGTAATACAATGTCTCTTTGGAGTTATAGCTACTAATGTCTGGATTGAAAATGCCAAACGTTGTCAACACAGTGTTCTGAGATATTTAGTAAGCAAAATAAACTGTTCGTTTGATATTCTCATCACCTGGGCAAGAAGTTATGATGTCTGAAACTGAACCAAATCACTTCATTGGCTCCATATAGATATATCCCAAGGTGATATGAGTCAACTACAAAGTGGGTTAAATTAACTTATAAACCTAACTCTGAAATTGAATGTAAAAGTGACTAGACAGCCCACAATACAGGAGAATTAGCTATCTTAACAGCTTATCCATTGATTTACCAGCTTTGGCTAAAGCACATGAAAATATTTCTAAGGGACTGGCTAAATCCAACATACTCAGTTTACCTAGTTGTGCTGAGTTGTTTTGCTTTTCACAGACACTGCAAAAGGCCAAAACCAACAGTAGGCTTGATAGTGAGAAGAGAGAGAACGTAGAGGGATATAAGAAATTTGCAAGGGAAGATGATGCAGGAGGGATTATGAAGGGAGAAAGGCATGCACTAGAGTAGCAGGAAAACACAGAACAGCTCTGCTCATGAACCAACCCAAGGCCAATCACGTGACAATAAAAGAGGCAGGCTGATGGCACATGCACACACACATACAAACACACACACACACACACACACACACACTCTTGAGGCAGAGTCCACAATCTGAATGGAAAATACCAGTTAACTAAGTTTGACTTTAGCCCCTGATTATTGACTGGTTCAAAAGTCAAATATCTTTCCTGTCCATAACCTTTTGGTTTTTCTTAACGAGGAAAATACACATTTTCCAGCTCTGAACTCAAGAGGATTTTCTGTATATAGTTGCAACATAATGCCATCTACAGAGAAAGTAATATCCGAATGAGAAACCAAATCACAAAAAATACATTAAAACTTTTGCATTCTGGACCAATGAGCAAAATGCACCAGGTGCCTACCTAGGCAGACAGTGGCAAGAAAGGTTGGGGTTAGTAATCGCTCCCAACTTTTGGCAGGATGGAAATGAGGGAAATGTAAAGGGTTGGGGTACCACCACCTGTATTTTTTCCTAATGCTACTTCTGTCTCCAAGTCTAGCTTTGAAGCTGCCACTCTCGCTCCTATGAAGAGTGGTTTAATATGTTTTTTTCCCATCACTTCATAATAATGAAATTGAAACCTGAGAGATCATTTCTTCCTTTGGTGAATTATTAGGCTTTCAGCTTCTGAAACTCATGATCAGAGAGCAAACTCACAGCCCATGCAACACGACAACAGGCATAGCCAGGTATTCCTGCTTCAGAATCACAAGCCACTTTGGAGTATCTGCCTTATTGGTCACCCACAAAGCTTCTGATTGATTGTGTGTGTGTTGTGTGTGTGTGTGTACACACTTTGGCTTTGGGGGGTGGCATTCTCCCACCTCCATTGCTTAGAGAAGATAAACCTATAATAACTTTAAATATCATTTTTCCAGCAAATACTTATGATCCCAGTATAGAATTGGCAGCCTTCTCCTGTACATGGAACTGAGTCACATCTCATCGATCTGTCTCTTGGAGAGGCATTGTTGTCCTGTATTTGACACTGAAACTTGTCGATGGCTCTGTGTTGGAGTGGTTGACCTTTCTATGCTCTGACTCAGATAAATCCATATGAATTTAGGCAGTTCACCTCACGTTCAGGGACATGTTAATTAGCCTTCATAATTGCCATTGCTCAGTGTTTCCATGCCATATGCCTTTCTTGAATGCAATTTACCAAAAATATTTATTAAATACCTACTTTAGGCAAGGCATACTGGGGAGGGGGGCTAAAAATGTATGAAACATGCCTCTTGCTTTCAAGAAACATGGCATAGCATGGGAGATTGGGAGATAAGATGATACGCAACTAGCAACAACAAAGCAATATGTGATAAGTAACTGGAGCAAAAACAAAGATTTCACAGGAGGCGAAGAGCTCCTTCCGGTTGACTTCCATGATGGAGGAGTGCAGCAGTTGAACTGGCCTTGGGGGACAGACAGGCTGGCTCTAGGTGAAAATGGAGAGGAGGGAAGAGCATCATAAGTCAAAGCATGATCAAAGAAAAGAAGGCAAGAGAGTATAAAATGAAGTTAAAAGAAAAAGAAACAAAGCTTTACTGAGGTTCACTATGCTTCCTGGCAGCAGCACCTTTCCTTGCTTCATATTTTCGGCCACGTGTGACTAGTCTGGAGGAAAGAGCATGAGCCCCACCCCAGGGGAGCACAGTGGGGCCTTTGCTCAGTCCTGTCTGAAAAACATCTTGTGGCTCAAGGAAGTTTACCTGTAACTGATTGGGTCAGTGGATTTATTTACTAGTGGTAAATCTTCTCTAGTTTAAACTAAACTTACCTTCATGAAATAGACTTGTGCTTAAAAGTATTTCTGCAGAAGACAGAGGCAGAAACTAGCACTGATAATGCAAGCCCAGGATGCGATGAGAACCCAGCAGCGTGGATGGTAAGGCTGGCGAGCGTGTAACAGCGTGACCGCAGCCATACTTTACCTGTTCCTTTGAGCGGAGGTGACTTTCCAACAGAGAGGGGCATTATAACTGCTTTTCAGAAGAAACTCACGCAGCAGAGAGATTTTTTGGGAAACGGCCCTATTTTTTGTGATTTTTGTTGTTGAAAAAGATATAAATGTGTAACCTATCACAGCTATCATATCTTCACACGTCACCTGGAAACAACATTTTCTAATCTATTTAAAAATCTCCCTAGTGAAGCATTTCAGTAGATTTTGAAGCTATTTGGTAAAAATGTAAAACTATTAATAAAACACTTTTGGATTATTTTGGACAAACAACTGATTGACAACAAGACAGATGTAAGTTTTCTAGACAAATTGCATCAAAAAATTGTGCATGGTTGGGGGGGAGATTTAATATATTAGTATTATGCTTCAGCCTGACAAGCCAATGGTATGTTTCTTCCATTTGTATCTATATATCTTTTAGGGATTTTTTTTTTTTCAAATTAAGCTTGGACTGTCATTTAAAACTAAATGCCAAAATAAACTGAACTTAGAGCCAGTCATTCAGGTTACTGATCATAGCATGTTAAGCCAAGATTTTTCAAAAATAATAAAATGTTAATGAACATTAATAAATTAAACATTAAATATAGTTTTATTTCATTGTGCCATCCTTTTAAAATTGTTTAATGTGTTTTGTAATATCTATAAACATTTAAATAGCATTACATTTATATAATTTATAAATAAATGAATATACATATATGTATAAGTGCATATATACATATATGAATATATAAATGTTAGCAGGGCAAGCTTAATGTTTTTAATTGATTAAAAAATGGGAATCAACAAATTTTCTTGTAAAGGGTAAAAAAATAGTATATATTTTCAAATTTGTCAGCTATACAGTCTCTGTCATAATTACTTAGCTCTCGCAAAAACAGCCATCGATGATACAGGCATGGTTGTGTTCCTATCAAAGTTTATTTACAAAAACGGGTGAGCTGGATTTGGCCTGCAGGACATAGTTTGCCAGTCTCTGGCTCAGGCGACTGAAGTTCTTTGTTAATCTGCAGAACACCCTAAGAAAGCTCCTACATTAGAAAGAAAACAGGTAAAGACCTGGGTCAATCCTGATTTTATAATTACTTGTACGAGTCACTTCCCCTCTTAGACCCCAGGTTACCATGTATAAGATGTGGAGCTTGAATTCAAACTAGCCTCCAAACTTCCTCCTAGTTTTATCCATCTGTGATCCTAAAGTCTATGCCATAGCAGTAGATTTCAGCTGGGATCCGATTTAGAAGCAGAATACGTGAAAATCCAATTTAAAGCTACGTGGGCAAAGTGAGCGCAAGACAGTGGAAATGGTGGCAAGAATGAAAAAGGAGAGAAATTCCATTCTGCAAAATGGAAAGTCACAGCTTATTGCTCTTCAGGGATCCTCCACAGTGCTATGGTTCTAAATGATTGTTGGATTTGCCAAAATCTCCTCTTGCAGCTAAGACTGATGGAGCCCTTGATTTGGGGTAGCTGGCCCTCATTTCTTTTATTTCTTGGGGAAAGCTGCAGAGTGAGATGAAACATCTGGAGTGGAGACTGAAACTAGTAAGTCCTCCCTGCAAGCTACCCCTTCAGGCCTCCTTTGCACAGGGCCACGCCAAGACCTTTGGAAGGAGCTTACGCTTTGCACAGTGTCGATCTGCTCTTCCCAGTTATTAGAAGTCGTCCGTCTGTACGCGCCAAGCGTGACTGGAGCTTCACTAACGCCCTTCATGCCTTCCAAGCCCCAGCCAGATGGAACTGTTTGCTTTTCCATGTCCATGTTTCCTGACTCCGCAACCTTGCTATTTGAGCTCTCTATTTGGTGGAAAGGTCCTCTTTCATGCCTCCAGCTCCCAGTCCTAGCCATCCCAAAATATCCAGCTCAAATACCACTTTCTCTATGAAGCCTCCTCTGATCCCTTAGTTGGAATTGTCTTCTTCCTCCTGTAAACTTTAAATCACTTTATCTATAAGTCTCCTATAATATTTGCCACATTCTACCTACAATGCTTAGACATGTCTTAGCTTCCCTAAAAGATTATAAACTCCTTTCAGGGGTTTAATTCATCTTGTTTTTTGCCCTGAGTGGCTCAAACATAGCAAATGCTCAATAAATATGTGTTGAATGGATGTGCTAATTCCAACCACCTGGGTGTCACCTGTTTGCATGTTAGAGCAGCAAGCATTGCCAACCAGCATCCCACTACTGCAAGTTAAGACTCTGCCTTGATATCTGGCATGTTGCCCACCACCTCCTCCTCGGAATCATGCAGCACCCTCTGCAGCCCAGGGCTTACCACTCTCACGTTCCACCTGAGTTGAACTATCCTCCCCTCCAAGTCCAGGTTCCATGGGGATCAGTGGTTTGGTCAGAGACAGGAACATACATGAGATTAGAAACCTGTAAGCCAATGCCAGTGCTACAACTTTGTCATTTATAATTCAAAAATATGATATTTTTTGAATAAAGTTATTTCTCTCCACTGTTGCAGCAGTTCCTCCTCTATTAGCTAACAATTTTGAGGAATTAGTGATTGCACTGGTATCTAGTGAGAAGACAGCATGAGCCTTATTGGTTAGTAAACTAGCCAGTACAGTAGAAGTCCTGTCCCTACTGGGATAGAAATCTGTTGGTCCAGTACAGGTACCCTCAAGTCATTTAAGGGCTGTCCAAGAACATCTGTAATGCCCATGCCTTCCTCTCTCAGGGCCCTGGCTCTCTGAGTCTTAAGCTGTTGGTGATTCTAATTCAATTCCCACACACAAATTTGGGTGCTTAATTATTTAATATTTCCCTATCTGTTAAAACATTTGCATTTTATGGAGGTCTTCTATTAACTCAAAGGGAGTCTTTAAGCATGAAAGAAGATTTGCTTTGCTTTGGTTTGGTCAGCCTGGCTTTTTACCAAAACATAACAAATAGTTGTTTGCTTTTCTCCCTCCACATTGAGCAGGCCCTGTCTTAAGTGCGGTTTCCACCAGTTTAGGAAGATGATCCACCAAGAGCAGAGCAGACTCCTTGACTTTTTTTCCTGACAGTAGGGAGGTTGGACCCATTAGGTTAGACTTGGTTGGCTGCCAAGTCCCCTGCAAGAATAAGTGTTCTTTCCAATGGGCCAAACATCCAGGATTTGGCCTTTCGTTTCCCATTTCCTGTCTCCACTCAAGGTCTGTCCTTCTACTTGCTACCACTTGTACACAAAACTCTGCAATTCTAGCACATGGAGGGTAGATACGAGCCCACTGCATGTTAGACGAGTTTGTGCCGTACCTCTGGAGTCAGGGAGGGAGTATTCACCCCAAAATGTGCTTTCTTGTTAGAAGGACAGTCACTTCTTCCACTAGCAGTGCTAGAAACAACGCCCCGGTGTCCTATCTGTCAGTGTATAAGAGCTTTCTGTTTCCGAAGAGGAGGTGAGGAATGCAAGAGGGAGAAACAAGACGGGAGGCGATGCCACTCGAATGGAAAGGAGCACTGGGAACGGAGGAAATGAGTAGTCAATCTTTTTCCAATTAAGAAAAATGAAAGTGGAAGCAGAAAAGCTCCAGAGGGCACTTTTGGGGAGGGAAAGATCATAGAAGGCCTGTTATGAAAATCCATTACCCATAAATTTCCTCACATTAAGCACTGCCTGTCTACGGAGGACGCTGAGAATCCGCCCAGCTGACACAGGATATGGGACTTGGTGGCGTCCACACGCATGCAGTGTCCCACTTCCGTCAGCATGTCTGCAATCCCACTTTCCCTTGCCAGGGTTCCCTTTAATTAGTCACAGGTTTATAATCTCCATCGAAGGACATCTTGTTTTCATTTTTCTGATCACTTTCTTTTGGCAGATGTTTACCAGTTTGGTCGTGGCCCTGTGATGTGAAGCTCCACCATGGGAAATGATGGACTTCTGTACCACATCACACAAATATTTCAAATTTGGGAGTAAGACTTGAATTTCTAGATCACTCTAAGACTTATCTAAAATGGGTTCATATTTTTTACATTGGAAGATGGAAATGGAAATTTCTGTTTCTAGGAGATGGTCTTTGGATAGGAAAAGAATTTGCTTGTTTATATACCTGTGGTCAGATGCAGCTGCATCCAACTCAGCTGGTAGAAATGTGGGAGTCTCCCTACACTCTGCTCTGGAGCAGGTGTGACTTACTGGTATATCCAGATCCAGACCTCTGTGCAAGAGTCTGGCAAAATGTAGCATTCCCAGCATAGACACCTGGGTGGGAACTGCTCTCTAATGTTTTCCTTTTAAAAAATTGACTAAGCCCAAGGTTTACTGTCCACATCTACTATGCACATTAAAGCGAGATTGTCCTTTAATACATACAATAGTCAGAGAACAGCCCCAAATCAGATTCCACTTTTGACTGACAACATTTTAAAAGGCCTAAGTTCATTAAGGATCATATTTATTTAATATTCTCATTCAATTATTTAAGATTCTTATTAGACAAAGAATCCTAGGTTGGGGATGAAGAAAAGGTAACCTTTATGAAAACACAGGTGGTAACCTGGGCTTTCTCTGTTAGTCACCTTCATATCCGTTGAATCTTAAGCAAAAGTGGAAAGAGAGGTAGGAAATTTGGTTATTTTATTTTAATTATCTTCCTGGCCACTCAAACATTTCTCTTAACTCCTTTTCATTTCAACCAAACTAACCACGTGAGAAGCATATACATTAATATATATCTTCTCCACCCTCAGCCCTCTCTCTCCATAACTACCCTTTGCAAACACTATAAATTAAAAAGTGAACATTTGTGTCTGAGCAGGCTTATTTTAATGGGTGGGGTAGATGGGGTGGTGCAAATTCTGTCCTGTTTGTGACAAAATTAATAGATTTTAGTTTATCTCAGGAAACGGTCATGGAATGATCCCTCCAAAATCTGTATTTAATGGGTTGGACAGATACATTCTCTCTTTTAAAAATAAATATGAGAAAAATAAAAATAGGAAAGTCAATCTCGGTTATATTCATTTTATCTCTACTGAATACTACAAATCATTTATGGACTTTCTGAAAGAAAATCCCACCAGTTGAAAGAAGTTAGACTTTTATCCCATCCAAACTATAATCCCAAGAAATGTTTGGAAAACCCCATGCTTCATCTATCATTACAAACTGCAGCTCTTCATATAAACATAGATGAATCTCAAAGACGTAATGTTGTGGGAAAGAAGCTAATCACAGAATGCAGACAGTATTATTATGTATAGTTTTCAAAAGGCAAAACTGGAAACAAATGTATTATTTAGGGATCCGTAACATGGTGGTAAAACTACAAAGAAAAGCAAGAGAATAATTCAGATATCCCAAAATTCAGGCTCATGGTTTTTTGTAGGTACAATATAATTCATAATAAAAGTCTTTAAAATAATAAACCCAAACAATTAGAATCCATCCTGTTAAATTTCCTGTGGCCATGTGCATCAATTCAGAAATGAGCTTTTAAGCTGGGGAGTGTGTCCCCCCTGGGGCAGGACCATTCTGAGCACTGTCCTCCTGCAACGCAGAGTCAGAATCAGAACTCCCTGTTCTCCCCAGGTCTCTTCTGACCATACATGATCAATCACATCGGATCTTTTGTTGGACAGGATGTTGCAGGTGTGATGATACTGAGATCCAGCCTGCTATGATTTCTGCAGACAGGAGAGGAAGAGGTTTTTATGTCACTGTTCCTTCTACTCTACTGTGTAGCATGGTCTGTAGTTACAGGCACTCATGTGATTATGGGATGACACCATTATATAAAGCAAAGGGTGGGCTGGTGGTGATAACTTGTGGAGATACTCATAAGGACACTAACATTTGCAAGTGCACGATGTCTTATTGAGAACCCAAATGTATGGTTGGTATGGAAACCAAATGTTGGTATGGAAATGTTGGTTGGAAATGTTGGTATGGAAACTTTCGTGACTCTCAAATGTGCCTATGTATGGGACGGTGGGGTGGGAGAGGGGGAATAGATGCTGTGGGACATACGTCTCTTCCTGGGTAATTTTCTTCAAAGTAACGTATCCCCTTCACTCCAACAAAAAGGCACAACACTGATACAGCAATGAACCCTACAATGAAATAATACAGCACATTTCCACCAAAAAATTTTTTCTAAATCAAAGGGGCTTTCTTTCACTCTATCCTATATTAATTACCAACAAACCAATTGACTGCTGACTATTAATAAATGTCTACCATTTTATGCCACAAAAAGTTTATTTTCTTGGTTGCTTTTCTTTCTCCACTGTAATTTTTAATGCCTTTCTTTAAGGACTCCAAGGGAAAAAATTCAGAGTTGGACTTGATGTACATTAAATAAAACCACAACATTTTGCAGACACCACATATAAATAAAATCATATTTAAGAGCCTGGAATGTTTCTATAAACTTCATTTAACTTTCAAACATACAGTAAATCTGCAGGGCAAGTATTACTTATTTCAGTAGCTCGGGATTTTCCCTCCTGATCACAGCATGGCCAGAGATTTTGCTAAGACTGTTTCAGCAATTTAAAGAGCTGGTTGGATATGTCTGGAGAATTTGCTTGCATTTCATATTTTGAAAGAAAATCACTGGGGGTTTTGGGTACATGAAAAAGAATAATGAAAGTATGTGTGAGTCATTTTGCCTCCAAATAGTGGATGAGCATATTTTTCAGCCCACATAAGGTTTTAAGTTGCATCCCAGGTTAAGACAGTGACATCGGCAGCACCAACAATGATGGAAATCAAAGAAAAGTAATTGACTAAGAAGTCGCCCTTTGGGGGGTGTTTTCCTCGGGGGGTAGCCCACGTCGGGAGTGCACAGCTGCATAAAACTGGGGCAGGATGGTGCTCTGGATTGAGGGTCTCAGTTACAAGCCTGAAATGTCCTTCAACCGACACCACTTTCTCCCGAATGACTCGCTGCATGAAAGTGGAGGTGTGGTGGAACGCAGAAAGGGCAGAGCTGATCGTGGGGCCCAGGCAACTGTCCACTGGCCTGTAAGTTTTTACGCATTTACAAACGGAGAACGTCCATAGGACTCATTATTTCAGTTGATGGATTCATTCGATCTGTTGGAATTTTAGGTAGGGTATTCTTTTTTAAAATACAGGAATGTGACAGAAACGATTAAGGAAAATAAAGAGACTTGGAAACTTTGATCTGAATGGGGTCCTCTTTTCTAGCTGGGCCTCATTAGAGTGCTTTGAGCCTTTTGTTTTCTCTCAGGCTTTTTCTCACTTACCCCGTGGGTCTGTACACGTGTATGTGTATGTGTCTGTACACGTGTGTGTGCTTACCGAGGAGAGGAATGTTGAAGTACACAACAGGATGGAAGGTGACGATTCGCAGTCTGTTTGGTAGCGCTCTTGTCATCTCTTTCAATATTGCAGTGGTTCTCTAGTGGTGAAGTTTTTTGAAAAAGATTCCCAAATTCATATCCATACCAAGTATTTTCTGAAGTCTGGTAAATACTTGTCTCATGTATGAAAAACTGTTTTTCAAAAATGTATAGATGCAGTGGTTTATTGGGTATAGATTCCTTTTCTATGCATCGTTGAAGTTATAGATACTTTATAAAAAGTTTTATCAATAAATAACAAAAGTATAGGCAATTGTCATATCTTAATTTTTCTTGGTCTTTTAAAAGGAACCTCATTCTTAAAATATTAGAAAAGATATAGATTAAATCTTTTCTTTGATCCTATCAGTTAGCAGTGGACTGCCTTAATTTATGTTGACCCAACTTGGGTATCTGAAATGACAGAGCATGTGTTTTTAAATTGAAATAACTACTGTGAAGGACAATTTGATAGAATCTTTTAAATTTAAACAAATATATACTATTCTACTTCTCAGTATCTACCCTAGAGAAACAAATGCATTGTATGCAATAGAGGGGAAAAAAATGGAAGAAAGCCCAAAATGTCTATGGATAGGAGAATGGTTAAATAAACTGTGAGATCCCTATTCAGTAGATGGCAAGAATAAGGTGTGCCTTAGTGAAATGATTTTGTAAAGTCATCAAACGTATTACTAAATTTTTTTAAATTGCAAAATGATAACTATATCATGCATACCATGTATGGAAAAAATATAGAATAGTCTGATTGTGAATCCAAACTTGAGTAACTATTTGGTCATCCAGTTAATTACTCAGTGCAGTACTGTGAGTATCAACATGAAATAAGTAAATTTGTCCTCACATCTTTGTCATCTTTTCCGGGTGTTTAACGCTCCTAAACACATGTAATAACATCAGCCCCCGCCCCCATGATAAAAATGGCTATTATTTTTTCCCTTATTTAATTTTTAAACATGGCTTCCTGATGAGAGATCTGATTTTGTTAATAAAATGCTATTGCCAGCATTTTACTTGCAAACGTTAAGGATAATGTCATCTAGACTCAAATCAGAAAGTAGCAACATGGAAAAAAGACAAAATGAAAGGGAATCAGAGCAACACTTCAAACTTTGGGGAACGTGGGATAAAAGCGAAACAAAACAATCTGTAGTGTAGATAAGATTATAATAAGAATTTTGCCAGTGTTCCTCACATTTCGAGAAATATTTGATGGAGAAGCTGGGGTGAAGCTAGTGTCTTGCTCCAGTGTCCTGTTGGGGACACTTCTGCCAGTTCCTCTTTCAGCTGGCTTACGTTTAGACCCTGGCTCACCCACATGTAAAGACAGGGTCCTCAATGATTTTCCTTATTTGCCATGTCGGCAATACTTTCATTCATATGAATTTTCTATCTGAAAGGCACAGGATGTAACATGGTTATCTTGTTACTTGAATATACTGAGGCAGCAGAGCTCTGGTGGTAAAGACTGAAAATATCTTTGGTGTAAAAGCCACAGCATTACAACAGAGTTTTCCCGTTGCATGGATCTGTTTTTTCTTACCATGTAACACCAGGGCCTTTAAGCAGTGGCTCTAGGAATGGAAGAAAAGCCAGTCCTCTTTACTTTTACACACCACTGACACAGTCAAATAACATCTTGTAATTCTTGTGGGCTTTTAAGATTGTTTTTTAAATCCACAAATGATCTGTAAAGCCACTCTCTATTAAATAAAATGTCTGATCGATCAGAATCCTGAGTTTCCCACCCATGCTGGTTGGAAGAGAGTTTACTGTGGAGTATTCTGCTTTGTTTCTTGGTAACTGCCTTTGCTCATCTCTTGGACTTAGAGAACGGTATGATCAAGCTTTCTGTGGGAAGGCCAGTTAACAGAAAAATAGCTTATTGGATATTTGGGAGAAACAGATAGTCTGTGTGTGTGTGTGTGTGTGTGTGTGTGTGTGTGTGTGTGTGTGTGTGTTAATGAATATTCATGAGAGTTGCTTTACAGGTTATTTGTGCATTTAAAAAAATCAATCACAATAAAATACATTTAATTAAAACCCTATTAAACACAGTCCAGTCATTATCAGATGATTCAGAGGGACTTCACATCCCACACTGCTTCTGACTCATCTGGGAACGTCAGTTGTCTTTGTTCTGTAACAGAAAGGCAGACTGGTTAATACGGGATCTGCTGAATTTTCACGGAATGAACAAAAGGATCGTTACGCTTTTATTACAACCCAGCGGCTGGTGAGATATGATTTTTACTAGTCAGCAGCATTTCAAATACATTTAAACCTGGCATGTGGTAGAAAATCAGAAATGCTAACATTTCGTCTTTCACTGAAGCATAAAGCAAAGCTTGTGCTATCATTTGGATATATTAAAGATATACCAGGCCAGGCACAGTGGCTCATGCCTGTAATCCTAGCACTCTGGGAGGCCGAGGCAGGCGGATTGTTTGAGCTCAGGAGTTCGAGACCAGCCTGAGCAAGAGCGAGACCCCATCTCTACTAAAAATAGAAAGAAATTAGCTGGACAACTAAAAAATATATATATATAAAAAGAAATTAGCGGGGCATGGTGGCACATGCCTGTAGTCCCAGCCACTTGGGAGGCTGAGGCAGAAGGATCACTTGAGCCCAGGAGTTTGAGGTTGCAGTGAGCTAGGCTGA
>CAUYRT010028477.1:0-10430 GCA_963574885.1 Lepilemur ruficaudatus
TGTAATTTCAAGTGTCTCACATTAGACACTTATAATCATTTATTTGTGTCTCTCTCACTTTCTTGGCATAACACTTTGTTTTTTTGAGACAGAGTGTCCCTCTGTCATTTGAGTAGAGTACAGTGGCATCATCATAGCTCATGGCAACCTCAAACTCTTGGGCTCAAGTGATCCTTCTGCCTCAGCCTCCTGAGCAGCTGGGACTACAGGTGCATACCACCACACCTGGCTAAAAAATAAAAAAATAAAAAAAATAAATTTTCTATTTTTAGTAGAGGCAAAGTCTTGTTCTTGCTCGGGCTCGTCTTGAACTCCTGAGCTCAAGCAATCCTCCCGCCTTGGCCTCTCAGAGTGCTAGGATTACAGATGTGAGTCACCACATCTGACTTTCCTGGCATAACCTTTTTATTCTTTTGCTCCAAATTCAAGGAGAGAATTTCTCAATCTTTTTTCCCTACTCATCTCTTGTTAAATTTTCTGCCTTCAATTTTTTTTCCTTTAAATCAACTTTACCATGACAAATATATACTTCTTTATTTTATTTTCGCTTATTATATTTTAATTTTTGAGAGAGGGCCTTGCTCTGTTGTCCCAGCTAAAGTACAGTAGCCTCAGAATCCTGAGTAGCTTAGACTACAGTCACATGTCACCATGCCTGTCTAATTTTTTTTATTTTTTGTAGGGATGGGGTTTTGCAATGTTGCTCAGGTTGGTCTCAAACTCCTGGCCTCAAGCGATCCTCTTTGGGCCTCCCAAAGTGCTAGGATTACAGGCATGAGCCACCATGCTTGGCCTTACTCTTTTTAGATTTTGCCATTTGCTTGTATGTTTGTCAGACCATTATGCATTCCATTCCTCTTAAATGTTATGAATTGTGTAATTTAAAAATGTATTAAAGGGTTTTCCTTTTTCGCAATAGTACTTTTTCAAAAGGTGAAGCCATTGTGAGTCTGTAGATTGATTTTTGATTTTTATAGCTTGTTATTTTCATATGGTTTTATCTTTAAAATGAATGACCTAGTACTTAGGATAAAGATTTGTTCCATCAGTTCTTATGTGTTCATGTTCAAATCTTTCACACACAGACAACTAAGAAATGCTTATATTTCTAAATTTATTTTGCCCATTTAGCAATATTCTTTATTTTTAACGGTGATCATATAGTGTAAGCAAGTGGAGGTAGTCATTTCCAACACCATGGAAATTATCTTATTGTTCATGTTCATTGTGACAGTCCCACTGAGCTATACTACATATTAGTGATGTTCTATTTCAAATTCCTTCAATCTTATCCATAAGTGAATTTTTCTTTCTTATATAGAACACTAAGCTATTGCTTTTTTCTCATCCAGTCTTGTTATTAATATGACAAGAATGCTCTCAAGATTTTAAAAAATTTAATGTATTAGTATTTATTTTATTCTATGTGTAGGCTTATTGAATGTTTATAATTTATTTTCTAATATTATAATAGTTTTCAGTTTTATTATTCTAACAATCCCTTAAACCACTTTGTGGAGGTATGGTTGACATACAAAAGCTGCACATACTTCATATATATCACTTGATGAGTTTGGAGATAAATCTGTGAAACCATCTTCAAAATTTATGCCCTGAATATATCCATCATCTCCAAAAATGTCATCCTGCACCCTTTATTTAATATTATTCTTGCTGTTTTTTTGATTAAAACACTTAACATAATATCAATCTTACTAGCAGATTTTTAAGTAAGAAAATAATAGTCATGAATACATAAAAATGTAAAAACAACTTTTGAAATACTATTAGGCCAAAGAAGAAATTAAAAGAGAAATTAGAAGATATTTTAAGGCAAATGTAAACAAAAATATAGCATACTAACATTTATAGGATTCAGTAAAAGCAGTACCAAGAGGGAGGTTTATAATGATAAATGTCTACATTAAAAAAAGGAAGAGGTGGCTCCGTGGGGCCATGGATAGTGCATTGGACTTCTAGAGGCTGGAGGCATTCCAAAAAAGGAAAAAATAGCTCAAATAAACAACCTAATTTTGTACCTCAAGAAACTAGAAAAAAGAAGAACAAACTAAGCTCAAAGTCAGAAGGTAAGAAATAATAAGGATTATGGCAGAAATTTATGAAATAGAGAAGAGAAAAACAGTAGGAAAGAGCAACAAAACTAGGAGCTGGTTTTCTGAAAGATAGACAAACCTAGCTAGACTAAGAAAAAAAGAGAAGACTCAAATAAAATCAGATACGAAAGAAGAGACATTACAACTGATGCCACAGAAATAAAAGACCATAAGAGCCTGTTAGGAACAATTGTACACAGACAAATTGGACAAATTAGAAGAAACAGATAAATTCCTAAGAACATACAACCTACCAAGACTGAATCATGAAGAAATGCTGAACAGACAAATAATGAAATCGAATCAATAATCAAAAATCTTTCAACAAGAAAAGTCCAGGACCAGAGACCAAAGCCAAATAAAGACATCACAAGAAAAGAAAACTACAGGCCAATATCTCTGACGAACAGAAATGCAAAAATCCTCAACAAAATAGTGGCAAAGTGCATTCAAGAGCACATTAAAAGGATCAGTCATCGTGACCATATGGGATTTATCCCTGACACAAAGATGGTTCAACATTCATAATTCAATCAAAGTGATAAATCACATTAACAGAATGAAGGATACAAATCACATGATCATCTCAATAGATGCGCAAAGAACATTTGATAAGTTCACGATAAAAACTTTGAACATATTAAATAGAGAAGGAACTTACTTCAACACAATACATGACATGTGTGCAAAGCCCATGGGTAAGATCATACTCAATGGTGAAAACCGAAAGCTTTTTCCTGCTAAGATTAGGAATAAGATAAAGACGCCCACTTTTACCACTCCAATTAACCTAGTACTGAAAGTCCTAGCCAGAGAAATTAGGTAAGAAAAAAAAAATAAAATGTTTCCAAATGAAAATAAGAAATAAAATTATCTGTATTTGTAAATGGCATAATTTTATATGTGGAAAACCATATTGACTCAACCAAAAATAACTGTTAGAATGAACAAACAAAATCAGCAAATTTGCTGCATACAAAATGAACAGACAAAAATCAGTTTTGTTTGTATACATCAACAACAAACTATCTTGAAAGGAAATCAAGAGAACAGTCCTATTTACAATATCATTAAAAAGAAAAAAACTTAGAAATAAACTTAAACAATGAGGTGAAAGACTTGCACACTGAAAATTATAAAACATTAATGAAGGAAGTTAAAGAAGACACAAATAAATGGGAAAATATTCTATGCTAAAGGATTGGAAGAATTTATATTGTTGAAATGCTCATACTACCCAAAGCAATCTATAGATTCAATAAAATCTCTATCAAAATCATGATAGCATTTTTTACAGAAATGAAATTAAAATCCTAAAATTATGGAACCTCAAAAGATCCTAAATAGCCAAGTCAACTTTGAGCAAAAATAAAAAAACAAACAAACAAATAAATAAATCTGGAGACATCACATTTTCTGATTTCAAAACATATCACAAAACTACAGTAATCGAAACGGTATGGCACTGAACAGACATAGAGAACAATGGAACAGAACTGAGAACCCAGGAAAAATCCATGCATATATCGTCAACTGGTTTTTGACAATGTTGCTAAAAATACACAACAGGGAAGGAATAGTCTTTTTAATAAATGGCATTACATAAATTGAATATCCACATGCAGAAGAATAAATCGAACTCTTACCCTACATCACACACAAAAAACAACTCAAAATGGATGAAAGACTTAAACATAAGATCTGAAACTCTAAGATTCCTAGAAGAAAATGTAGAGGAAAAGCTTCTTAAAAGCTTCTTGATATTAGTCTTGGCAATGATTTCTTGGATGTAATACTAAAAACACAAGCAACAAAAGCAAAAAAATAGACAAGTAGGACTACAGCACTATTTTTGCATTTGTGTGGTACCCTTTATTAGTTTCTTGTAGTATTATAGATTTTTAAAAACTATTATCATCCTTTCTTTTCTGAAAATATTTGAAAACCTGGTGAACTGCATTATTTATGATCACATTTTTAAATCAATGTAAATGCTATATTCTTTTGTAAATGTATATTTTGATTGAATATTTAAGACATTTCCAAGAGATGTTTGTTGGTACCTATCGATTTATCCTCTGAATTTATCATTTTACTGAGGCTGATGGCTTCCTGTTGCAGCCATTGTTATTCTTAGAGTGTTTTTCTCCCTGCAAGTGCCAGTTAGTTAATGCCCCTGGTAGTAGACTTCAGTCGATAGAAAAGCAACAATGGCACACAAACATTCATTTGCATGCTGAGAAATGATGAAAATAATAAATATATGTAAAAATACACTGTGCTTGCAAATGAACTTACATTTCATTAAAAATAAAATTAGAATTTTTCCAACAAAACACTGATTGGATTTATGCAAACATATAAAAATGAATGTATTTTCCTCACGTAATTACTAGATATTGTAGATCATTAATGAATTTGTGACTCTTTACCATGTGTGGTCTAGGATTTAGATGTTAGTGTTGGACAAGAAAATGACACTCATGTTATAAAGATTCCTTATATAATAATAAGAAAGAACCAAGTGATCAGCAATTTAGGATATCTCAATAAAAACCAGAAGACAATTATCTTCCAAAAATAGCACACGTGGTTGTAGACATACCCATAGCTACCATAGCCAGAGTCACAGCTCAGCCCACTGTAGCCATAGCTGAGGTCTCCATCGTAGTTTCTGTAATAGCACATGATGTCAGTAGTGGCAGGTTCAGCTGAGGAGCAGAAATTAGTCTTGGAGTTTGAATTTCATAACCCGAATGGTATGTGGATAAAACAGAAATAGGATTGACTCATTTACAAACTAAATGGCATTTTAAAAAAATCTCAAGAATTCCTCCTAACCAATATATGCAGTACTTGTGCTGTGGTGTTAGGATGCTTGCGATGAAATCACGTGCCTTTAATATGTCTTCTAATTACGTAGTGTTTGCTTACTTGAGATCTTGTAAATACTGTGAGCCCCACTCTATTTATTATTGTTATTATTGGTTTAAATTCTCATTTCCTCTTGATGGGAAATCAAGCAGGGGCAAAGGAAAGAATAGGAGAGCATCCGGGAGCTGTGGAGAGTGATAAAGACAGATTAACAAGTGGATGTAGATTGCCATATTTTATGCTTGATACAGCATCTGTCTTCTCGTGGGAGAATTTCTACTGAATTTTATTTCACATAGAAATCCAGGTGCTAAAAGCCTACTTCTTCCACCATTCTCCTTTTTTTGTTAGTGCATTGTTACATGTATTTTATTTACATTTGGGAAAGCTTTTCATTTAAGATTGAATATCCAGACACACACAGAAACAATCAGAGATTTATAGCTCCACTTCCTAAAGATACGGGCTATGGTCCTTGGTTCAAGCATATTTCATGCACCCCATTCATGATATTTTTCTGTTTATTTCAACATACTCTAAAGTATTTTCGTTTCCTGATGCCTATCAAAATCTTGGTAATGCTAATATCTTAATGATGATTTTTCCAGTGAAGCTAGCTCTCTTCAATGAAATCTTAGCTTTTTTTAAATATGCAAAAACTTTATTTTTAGCTGCCTGATATTATAGACTATTAGAACCGACTCTCCAAAAATAATGTTATTATCTGAAAGCAAATAAAACTATGTGTAAAACTTCATATTATTGTTCGTAATACAAAATCAGAATCCATACATTTTAGCTACTCATTTAATTTATGCTTTCTAACATGTTCATCTTTCCAAATTCCCAAAACATTTTGAAGTAGCTTAAAGAAAGACATCAAAAAGAAGTGCAGAAACATATATTCAGTCAGAAAGTGATCTGAAATTATAAAGAATGATTCTTAAACTTTAATGGGCATAGTGAACACATGATATTCCAAAATTTTTATAGGTTTCCAAGAATCCTAGAATCTGTGCCATTTATCTTCATGGACCTTAGACATGGGAAGGAAATACCTATACCAGAAATCCAGTTTAGAAAGCTAGTCCACATTATAGATTTTTTTCATTTTTAACTTATTCTTTATATTTCTACTATGAACCCACTCCGTGTCAGGTATTTGTTTTAAGTAGATGATATGTAGAAATAAAAAAGGATCTGAGGTCCCTATTCTCTTGGAACTTACACTCTTAATTGGGTAGAAAACAGGCAGCGAGAAACAGACAATAGGCAAGTAATTTCTGAAATAAATACAGTAATCTCTGATAGTAATAAGCACTTATAAACAATAAAAACCAATGAGGTGAATAAACTTTTCATCATTACTTGGGGGAGTCAATTTTAAGTTGGGTGGTCAGAGAAGACACATCTAAAAAGATGGCCCTTTGACTGATACCTGAATGAGGAGAAGGATTCAGCCATTCTTGCTGGTCTTTTCAGGAAGAGAAATCAGCAGTACAGAGGTAAAGGTGTTAAGGATGGGAACAGCTTGGTCTTTCTCAGCTGCTGAAGAGCCACTGTGTTTGAAGCACGGTAAATGAGAAGGAAAGTGGTAGAATGATGCCAGAGAGCTAGGACAGAGAATTGAAAGACATTCTTTCTAAATGCAGTGAGAAGTTTAGGAAGGATATGCTCCGGGCAAAGGCTGTGATTTGATTTTTTTTGTGCCCTGATACTGTGACATCAAAAGGAAAAACATTTGGTGCCAGGAGGGATCATAGGCTCTGTCTTGGTGATGCTAAATTTCTGATGGTTATGAGAGATACAAATTGAATTATTCAATAGGCAGTTGAATATACATCTATAAAAGGGCAAAGATAAAGAACATAAGAAGGCCAAGAACACAGTTCTGAGACTGAGGTCAAGTTGTAGAGAGAATAGAAATTCCTGGGAAGGTGAAGTTGGAAGCAAAACAAGAGTATATACGGTAATGGATACTGAGAGAGAGAGACCACCAATAAAGGAGAGGGTTCAGCTGACCTTCATATTGTTTCAGAGCTTCAGTAAAATGAAGACAGAGAAACAAACCATATTTGGATCAGGCAAGACTTTACAGGAGAATTTTCACTGGAGTGGTGGGTCAAAAGTTCAATTGATCGAGAGAAAAGGAGATAAGAAAGTAGAAAGTAGAGGCAGTAATCTTAAAAATACATTTTTTTGAAATTTTCCATGAAGAGGGATAGCGAATTAAAGAAGTACCTTGGTAAACTCATGGGGGTTTTCTTAGGGAAAGAGCTGTTTGCTGTTTGTTTCATTTTCATGGGAGATAATTAAGCCTTAATGATATTTCAGAGCATCAAAGAAGCAAATTTATTTATTTTTTTTCTTTTCAGGTATGATTTATTTTTAAAGATGATTAGTCATCATCATGCATGCAAAAAAGACAGAATACAGTGACACAAAAGGGTCAATCAATATTTTTTTTAAAAAAGAAATAGTGATTGCTGGTATAGTACACGGTATTCTGACTTGGGTCCTAGGCTTTGTGAGTCTTAGCATTGGCCAGTATAGCATTAAGGACAATATCACTAACTCTGGAGCCAAAAAATCTGGGCTCAAATTCTGTCTTTCTCACTCTGTGATCACTCTGTGATCTTCATATTTAACCTCTTCATGCCTCAGGTTTGTTTTCTTTTTTCTTTTTTTAATATATAGAACTTGTTTCTTTATTGAAGTATACTTTACACATCATGCCTTTACTGCATTTTAAGTGTACAATTAAATGATTTTTAGTGAATTTACCAAGACGTACAGTTAATCACATAAATCAGTTTTAGAGGAATTCCTTCCCCCTATTGAGACCCTTAATTCCCTTCCCCAACTACTTTTCAAGCATGTGCCACCCCTCCACAGTGCCTACCACATCGCTCAGACGTGGGCTTAGCAAATTTAAAAACATGAAATTCCATGTTATAGAAACAGGCAGAGCAGGGAGTATTTTTAAGGCATTGAAACTATTCTGTATAATACTACAATGGTGGATACATGTCATGTATTTGTCAAAACCTGTAGAATACGAAGCACTGAGACTGAATGCTGATGTAAACCATGAACTTTGTGTGATGATTATGTATCAGTGTAGCTTCATATGTTGTAGCAAACACACCACTCTTGTGCCCCATGTTGATAATGGGGGAGGCTGTGTGTTTGGAGGGGTAGGGGATGTAAGGGAATTCTCTGTACTTTCTGTTCGATTTTGCTGTGAACCAAAAACTTCTCTAAAGAATAAAATTTATATTTAAAAAAAGGTGCCATGGTATATAAAGCACTGATTTTAAAAGTAAATATCAGTCCTTCATGAAGATAAATAATTCCTGAAATAAATTCTAAGAGAATTGGACTCATATATTTTTATATTGAGGATATTGAGTTAAATGACAGGCTGTATCTTCTATAGTCATTTCAGCCAGTTCGAAAACTACCTGCTAAATGATTATTTTGTCGATTAACTAATGTAAGTCAGTCATATGCCTTTCTGTTCCACGGTTATATTACAAGTAGGACTTAAGCCTAATAAATGGCTGTTACATTATTTCAACTAATGCTAATTAAAAATAATTCTAAGTTGAATGATATCTGATTGGTGGATTCTAAAGTATAACATTTGAGGCAACTGATATTTTACTTGTGGGAAAATTTAAAGCGGTATATTTGATATTTGCCAATAGTTATGTCAGTTAACCATGGACTAAAATAATATGTAAGCATAATTACATGTCTAGTTTACACAAATACACTTATCAATGATGATAAATATAAACTGTATTAAAATGCATGATGAATGGAAAAATGATTGCATTTGACCTGATTATTTATAGGAAAATTTTGCTCTGTTATATTAAAAGACTATTCTCTTTTGATTAATTTGAATTATCAAGGCAGATGAACTGATGAAATACAAAGATCTTGTGTCCTGAATTCCAAAGGAGGGTTAACTGAAGGGCAAATGTTTCCCTTCTTACACGCTCTTCACTGCTGCTTAAGCCAATCCTACTACATTGACCCTGCTTGGAATTTATATGAAGAAATATGTATGAACAATCTTTGAACACAGAATATCACTGGAGTATTACCATCCTGGTAATTGATTCTGTATATTTGTACATAATCACACCTCCTTCCTATAGCCTCTCAAAGACAAAATCCGAGTGCTTTTAGAAAATAACAAATTCTCTTGGCTTTATTGTGTCTCCTAATAGCCTGGGTTATCATAGTGAAAAGAATGAAGTCATAAAATATTTCAGCAGTTATTCAAGAAAGTACCATGTGCCTGGTTAAAAATAGATTGCCTACTTAACATTGTATGTCTTTACAAAGGAATTTACCTTTGTCTCATCCATTGGCAAAATCAAATATCTAAAGAAGAAAACCAGAATATTAGCTGTTTGTTGTATATCCCAGATATCAACAGATCATCCAGTTGATTGGTGCAGAATTACAAAAAAACTGAGTCTTGGGAAGCACGGATATTTCAGAGATAGTAAAGCATATAACTAGCGAAAATTCTAAAATTTCTAAATAAGTGAAAAAACAGTATGAATTGAAAATGGCAATTGATATAAATCTCAATAAAATGGAATTAATTATTATAAAATTTCTGGTAGGAGGACTTGAACAGAAATTCAAATACACAGCAAAAACTATTTTTTTAGTGTCCTGAAAAAGAATTAGACATACAAAAATGAAATAATAATTTGTGTGAGTAAAACGTAGAGATGCCGCTGGCTCAGGATGGTTGTTGAAGAAATTTTAATAAGCTGGTCCTTTGTTAATTATTTTACAGAGACGAACGGCCATTGCAATTTTCTGTGCTGCATTCTTTCATAAGTGGAGGGACAGCTGAAACAAGGAAGAAGAAAAAATTGTTTTGATACAAGTTCTAGGCACAACATTGGTTAAGAATAAATGCCATTGATTGCAGAAAGACAAGGAGAGGAGTATAGATTTTATTCTGTGCCAAGAGTAAGTCAAAATTGGCTTGCTTCAAATGCTACTTCTTGAAATAATGCATGCGTATAGAAGTTAAAATGAATATGTGGTGTAACACAGGAATTTGTATGCATCACTCTCTCCTCTCATTACTCAGGGGAGTTCTGAGAGTCCAAAGCAAACAAGTTTCCTTAATACTTCTGAAGCTTTATCTTGTGGTTGAGAAACAACAAACTAAATTAGTTACAAAATTAGCCAATGGCATGACACCTGTGGTAGGTCCCACCCATACTGAGGGCATATAAAAGGACCTCTGCAGGGAGAACCGCCCAGACTGAAGTCACCTACACTCCTTCTCCACCCAAGGACAACCTCAACAACCAACACCATGTGTGGCAGCTACTACGGAAACTACTATGGCGGCCGCGGCTATGGCTGCTGTGGCTATGGAGGCCTGGGCTGTGGCTACGG